>AYEL01064840.1:0-18233 GCA_000484575.1 Olivierus martensii | reverse complement strand
GCTCAGGCCGAACTCTGGAATTTGCAGAGTCGCTAGCCGTTGGGTTTATCTTATAATTGGAATTACTGACAGTCGTTCTAAACCGCGACTTTGCAATTGGTGTCCGATCAGGGGCTACCAATTGTGGTAGTATTTGGTTTTGAATTGGTTTAATAGTTTGAGATTTTGGTGATTGTCACTTTACAATTTTACCATTCTTAATCACCTCTAAAGTAAAATGGCTTCAGAGACTATTACTGTTCCTCTTAGCACTTGGACTGATATGATAGCTCAGATAAACGAATTGACAGCCAGAATATACAGCCTTGAACAAGAGCGAAGCGGCGAACCTCAGAGAACCAGACCAAACATCGGGGGTCAACAACCACCAGCCCAGGAACAACGTATACCCGACGTGTCATCCGCCGGAAGCTATACTCTGTCAACCCCGGAACGAAGATTCCCAGACCCACCCGTATGGGAAGAACGCCTGCCTGACGCACCAGCCACCGAAGGTTATCGACCGCCCCCTCCGGAACGAAGTTTTAGAAGTCCGCCCATCGTCCCGCCTCGACCAGATATCTCTTCCCTCTACCGACCAATTGTCGTTATTACTGCTCCATCACCACCCGTACCAAAATATGATGGTAAGACCAATCTTACTGATTTCTTTGATGATATGATATGGTATTTTATCACCCAGGAAATATCACAAGAAAAATGGGTGGATATCACCGACGCACAACTTAATGGCAATCCGGCCAAGTGGTGGAAAGTCGAAAGCAGAACCATTGCGAACTGAAAGAAGTGCTGGTAAGGTCATGTTCACTGATTCCCAGCATCCCATTCACGAGGCAGGCGTGCTAGGCCCATCTGATAATAGTTCTCGGACACCACCAAAAAATAATAAAGAAGCACAAACTTTGTCGAAGTTTTGTATTTTTTATATAACTTTTCTGGTTATTTATTGAATGGATCTTGTATTTTTATTTTGCATTATTGTTTTTTCCCCCATTTTGTTTTTATCCTTATTAAAAATAAATATTTAGTTAAAAAAAAGCCTATTTTAGAATCTCAAGTTTCTCAAGAATTTTCAAAAAGAAATCTCGAATTTTGAGAAATAAATTAATTACTAATTTGGGAATTCCTGAATCTTGAGAAAACAAAAAGTTTGGGAAAACACAATCACTAGCCATAAATCAGGGGATTTCTATATATATTCTTCTTTTCTCCTCTGGTTGATGGGCAATAAAGATTTCAAATTCTTCTTCTTCAGGTCTAGTTGCTCAATGTTTTGGAAGTGTCTTTTTCATCTTCATTGCATCAATGTACTCTGTCCTAGGTCTTCCTCTTATGGTGCTCTCTTCAATCTTCCCTTCCAATAAAATTATAATAATTCAGATGGCACATCAATGGAATCATTCATGAAATTGAATATCTGTATATTCCATGAATCCATAAATGGAATAAACAGTTGTCCAATAATAATTAATGTTACACCTGCTGCAGTCATATAACTCTATAAGAAACACAAGTCTTTAAAAGCAGGCATAAAAATCACAAAAACAGATTAATTTAAAACATTTTTGGTCAGTTTATTGACCTGCTTCAGTAACTTACGAACACAAAAATTAGAACAACATTTAAAAGAAGGCAGTTACATAGAATTGGAACAAAGCTAAATATTTAAATTATTAATATACATATAACGTACCATCGTATACAATATTTATTTAAAGAAATTTTTTTTTTAAATTTTTAATATCAGCACACTTTCAATAAAGTTCTTTTTTTAAAAAATTGTGATAACATAGTTTTGTCAGCCTAATCCTTCATAAGGTGGCAGGATGGTGTGGTCACGTAGTAGTACACTTCTCACCAATACATCGCAAAGTCAGATGTTGTTGCGTGCCACCCATCTCCAGGATATTGGGAGATCCTCTGGGCTGTTGTCATTCAGTGAATCATAAGTGAGCCTTCGTTTTTCTATCTCCATGGCCTCTAAAGTTGGTAACGTATAGGAACGGTCAACCTGGCGGATTACAATAGCTTCTTCCCATTTAACATCTATATCATAGGTGTAGGTGACCTGTGCTAATTAATAAGTAATTTAACTACTGTAAAGATTTCACAGAAAAAAAAAAAAATTTTTTTGTTTGCTATTCACTTACTGTGAGCCAGCATGGGATCTGCCATCTTGGTATGTGACGAAATCTCCAGGATAGAAGCTACTACGTAATGTTTTGAATTGATTTTAATTAATATTATGTTTGTATTTGGAAAAAAAATAATAACAATTGTAAATTGATAATTATTTATTTACTACAAGTTCATTATATGTAATTAAAAAGTTAACATCAGTATGTAAATTTTGATAAGAAAAAAGCGACGCCTAGGAAGCATCAAGTGTGGTCGTCTTTTGGAGCCGTGCCGTATTGCTGTTCGTCCTTGTTAAGTGTTGGTCCGTGGTACTGTGAACTGTTGTCCAGTGTTGGTGCTGTTGACGTGACTTTTGGACTAAGTGTTGGTGGACTTGTCAGTAAATGTTTTTGCTCGGGGACGCTCAAGATTTTAAGTTAATAGTCGCCATATATTGTAAGAACTTTGTTTATTTTATTAATCACGTAATAAAAGCTTTGCTTCTGTTCTTACTAAGATGGAGTATTTTTCTCAATTATTGTCACAACTTTCCGGCTGGAAATTAGCCATTAGCACCGCTATTTCAGTTTCACCTGAACGGGTGGAAACGACAGGGCTGGGGACAGGGTCCACGATCCCATCAAGTCCAAGACTTGATACTACTGCATTAGCACAGGCCACCCACATCTATGATATAGATGTTAAATGGGAAGAAGCAACTGTAGTATGCCAGGTTGACCGCTCCTATGCAATACCAACTTTAGAGGCCATGGAGATAGAAAAACGAAGGCTCACTTATGATTCACTGAATGACAACAGCCCAGAGGATCTCCCAATATCCTGGAGATGGGTGGCACGCAACAACATCTGACTTTGCAATGTATTGGTGAGAAGAGCACTACTATGTGACCACACCATCCCGCCGCCCTATGAAGGATTCGGCTGACGAAACTATGTTACTACAATTTTTTAAAAAAAGAACTTTATTGAAAGTGTGCTGATATTAAAAATTTTTTTAAAAACAATTTTTTAAAATAAATATTGTATATGATAGTATGTTATATGTATATTAATAATTTAAATATTTAGTTTTGCTCCAATTCTATGTAATCGCCTTCTTTTAAATGTTGTTCTAATTTTTGTGTTCGTAAGTTACTGAAGCAGGTCAATAAACTGACCGAAAACGTTTTAAATTAATCTGTTTTTGTGATTTTATGCCTGCTTTAAAGGCTTGTGTTTCTTATAGAGTAAACAGTTGTCCAATCTGTATATTCCTTCTCTTTTCTTTCAAGTTGAGAATCTTTTTTTTTTGCTAATCCTATGAAGTACTTGTTGTTATTCATTTTCTCTGTCCAAGAAATCTTCATTACCTGCTTCCAATACCACATCTCAAATGCTTGTATTTTATCCTTTTCTCTTTTCCCAAGTATCCAAGTCTCAGAGCTGTAGAGAGCAATACCAAATAGATTCTAATTCTTTCTAAATAACTCTTGATTATAACAGAATATTAATAATTTAAAATAATATAGACTAATGTTAGTGCCATCTCTAAATTAATAATTGAACTATAATTTTTAACTAATTCATCTGAAGAAAAACTTGCCTCTGCCCAGAATTGAAAGGGACCTTCGGTTTTACCTCCTGATGTCATAAGCTCTAGACTACCAAGGTCATCTTCCAGACTGATTCTTCAGACAGTATTATTATTAATTTAGAATTTCTCAATCATAGATAAGGCTATACCAATAGAAATCATCTTGACCTGGCTTAATTGAGCTACAAGCCCTCTAGCCAGGCAACATTTGACCAACACAGTCCTATAATAATTTAGGCAGAATTAAGGATTTATTTGGATAACAACCAAATAAATCCTTAATTTTGCCTAAATAAATTCCAATATTATAATGGAATTTTAATAATTAAAAATAATTTAGAATAATATAATAATATAATTTCAATAATTTAGATTAAGGTTAGTAATTTATGTTTAGACTAATGTTAGTGCTAACTCTGAAAAATTCTTAGTTAAAAATTATAGTTTAATTATTAATTCTTAGATGGCATCAGTCTTAATTTAATTATTAGTTTATTTTGTAATTTGGAGATGGCACCTTTCCTAAAATAAAATTGAGAGAAACCCCGACCTTTTTTTTAAAAAAATTTATCATTTGAAAGGCTATTTTCCTTTTTTCCAGCAAGTTGATTGCAGATGATATATGTTAAAATTTTTGAGATATGAGATGTGAGATTTAAAGATCTATGACCTTCGCACGATTGTGTTCCATTCTTTTTCAGGATTGATATCAGAATTTTGTTTTTCAAATTTTCTGGAATAATTCCATAAATGTACATATGATTAATTAATTGGAACAGATTAGTTTTTGCTACATTTCCCTAGAATTGCAATAATTCAGATGGAATTTGATCAATTCCTATAGCTACCAATCATTTGACCTTAAAGTACCAATACAATTGAATCTTGGTTTCAACTACATATATATTAGAATAAAGGCTTGATGGTAAATGGATTATAAATTAAAATAAACACAAAAATATAGTTAATGATTATTAATTTTATAATATTCAGTCATAATTACATTTTAATGATGTGAATTAAAGTGATTTTCTGATACAAAAATAGTTCAAAATCAAAGAAAACAAATGGAGGTGGAAATGATGTTTTCTCCAACAGCTGCTAAATAGAGTTGTCCGATGTTTCATAATACATAAAAATAGCTGATTTTTAAGTCTTTAGTATATTAAACACTCTTCACATTCCATTTGCTAAATATTAGTCTGAAGGACAACATAGATGCATATTAGAAGAAAAACAGATGATTATTAGTTAAGAAAATGGTGGATACTGGTGGAATTCAGAACACAAAAAATATAAAAAAATAAATTTCTTTTAAATAAAATGAAAAATTAGTATCAATTAATGAAAATATATTTTCTTTAAAATACTTAAACTATTTTTCAATTTTAATGAAGATTAAAGATTTTATAAAATGAAAATGAAATACAGAGAATTAAATTTTTTGCCAGGTCAAAATTTAAAATTTTTTTACAGTAATATGGAAAGCATCATAAAAACAAGACATCCCAAAAATTTCGGCATGTTAAAAAATAAAAAATTATCACAATTTATATAAATATGCAAATTTTCAAAAATTTATGAATATTAATGCATATGTTAGAGAAATTGAAGCTACAGGTCTTATTTCATAAGTGTTAATATTCAATACTGAATTATAAGGCAGCCAATAAAGTTCTATTGGATTTTTATTTGACCAGATAAAAATCCAATAGAACTTTATGCAAAGGCTCTCCACACTATTGTTCAGAGGTAAGACAGATAAGAGGAAGGTAACATGTTAGTGAGTATTTCCTCTTGTAGTGGGCTGGTAATGGTCACCACAGTTAAAAGAGAATGTCAGTGAGAGCAGGTCAAATATGGGAACCCAAACAGTGTTATACTGGACTATATGCTGCATGAGTTTAAACTAGAAATGAATGCTAATGTAGCAGGAAGAAAAATAGTAAATGAGTGGACAGTACAACAATGATAAATCTCAAATAAAGAAGCACATTTAGCAGTGTAGATTCTCAGCAAAAATTTTATTAAATGCAAAAACGTTTTCAGTATCACAAATCTGCTAAATGCGCTTCTTTATTTGAGATTTATCATTACATGTTAAGCAGTTTGCTTATTGTATTGAACTTATAGTACAACAATGGTTTCAGAAATTTAAGGGCAGCTATAAATCCCTGCAGGATGCACCATGTACAGGATGTCCACAAGCCATAGGCAATGAGGCACTCAAGGCAGCTATTGAGACTGATAGTGGCTAAACATGTGAAGTGTTAGGATAAGCATTCAATTACAATACAGAAACCATTTGAAAGTACCTCTCCATCACCATGGAAAACGATATAAAGTGGAATGATTAGTTCACATGAGTTGATTACAGCTCAGAAAGCAACACAAGCAAATGCCTGCATTTCTTTGCTGTCTTGTCAAAGGAAGGATCTGTTTCTGTACAAAATGCTGACCTGAAATGAGAAGTGGGTTTTTTATAATGTGAAAATTCTAAATTATTGCTTTTTTACTTTTGATGAAATTATAATTAAAAAGAAAACTAATGAAAATAGAACTGCTACCTTGTGCCAGGATGAGAGGTGTGTCCAAGAATTGGATGGAGGCTGCTATGTTGAAAAACAAAAATGGAAAAGTACTCTCATCATTGTCATAATTCATAAAAAAATTATTAATATTGTTTGAGTTGAGTTTATTAATTATTGAATGTTTAGAATAATAATGAGAAGAAAAACAAAACAATGGCTGGCTGAATAGAAAGAAGTTTATTTTCTAATATTTAGTGGAGTTTACAATTATGTAAATGCAAGTCTACATAAGTAGCGGCAAGTGAGTGGCGTGTCATTGTCCTGTCTGGTAGCTGTCTTCATCTCTTGGTGGTTGTCGTCAATACTTGTGAACTGTTGGGAGTATTGTGTTATGATGGACTGTTCTTGTTGTGTATATCCCTATTTGGAAAGTGTCAATAACTGTTTATGGAACTTGTATCATTGTATGAATCAGCCTTGTTCATGACAGGAAACTAAGTTTACTACATTAACTTGTTTTGTTCTTTTTTGTATCAGTTGATTAAAATAAATTTTACTAATTTAGAATTACCATGGAGTCTGCTATGGATGCTGTATTTTTTTTTCCTGGAGTGGTTAATACAAACAGAGATAAAAATTGAAATAACTGTCAAGACAGCTCTGAAACAACAAAGTGCGGGAGGGGTGAGGGGTCAGAAACCAGCAGAGGCTTCGGAGGGTGGTCCAGACCTCTCAACAATACTCTATGGTGCTGTCATCATTTATTAGCACTATATGAATCCCCTCCCAAACAACAAAAACCATCACTGCATCAACAGAAGATTATGCCCTGCTTTGGTGGACTGTTCAGGGTATTGTGTATTTCAAACTGCTGCTATCTGGCCAGGCAATCAATGCAATTGTATACTCACAGAAATTGCAATGTGTGCATGAAAAGCTGAAAACTGTGGATTCAGTCACGTGTAAATTGCAAAAATGTCATTCTGTTATAGAGCAATGCAAAGCCACATGTTGCTAAGGTTGTCCGTGACAGCATTATCCAACTTGATTGGGAAACATTAATGCATTCTCCACAACCAAGGATTACCATTTATTTCATTCATTAAATAACTACTTGCGAGGATGATGGTTCTGAATCCTTGAAAAGATAATAGAGGCATTGGATGACTTTTTTGATTCATTTCACCAAATTCTACTACCATGGGATCCATAGTCTGTCCAAGCATTGGAGATAGGTCATTGCTGCTGATGGCAACTATTTCTGATTTTCCAAGTGTCTTATTTCACATTATTGTATTTTTTGTAGGGTCAAAATCCAATAGAACTTTATTGGTTGCCTGATAGTATAAAATTAATTAATAAAAATAAAACTTCTTGAGATTATTCTTATGTATTTTACCCAAAAAGAAATTCAAAATAAAGAACTAATTAATTTTGTTAGTTTAATACAATCCATGGATGTATAATTTAAAAAATAAAGAAATTATTGTGATGTTTATTAATATATTTGATCAGGAAATGAATATTAATTATGATATTGAATATATATCAGATTACAGTTTAACAAAATTATGATCTGATTATTGTGAGACCGAAGGATGGTATTGACACACAGGCGTTAGGCCTAAATGTGATAAAAGTCAAGTCCCGATGCCGACGAACGAGCAAGCAGTATATCTATTTAGCGCGTGAGTAAGGACGGGTAATAATTATGCTGATCGACAAGTCGACACAAAGACTACATTCGTCGAAGAACAACTTCCTTTATTTTGTGAGAAATCTCTATCACAAACTGCTACGACAGATAATCATTATATTGAGAGAAAGAGATACCTAGAATACAATGCAATACTGTATCGTTCAAGAGATCCACAATTTCTACAGAGGGGACTGATGCCGGGTGATGTTTTGAACAATAGTCTTTAGTCCCTAATATACAGTCTTTAGTCCTTAAATGGGAATCATGGGCACACACTAGGAAGTTTTCTGTTGAGCTGAACAGTTGACTGTTGAAACAACGAACAACTAACTGTCAGTTGCCATGTTCTATGTTGCTGCTTCAGAGGGAGACGAAGAATTCTAGTGGAAGAACTGCAAGAAGAGTTGTTAACTCTTGACTAAGTAGGAATGGCTTGTAGAATACTATAGAGAAGATCAGCGAGCAAAGAACAAGAGAGAATCTTGGAGATCAAGCCGGGGACGATCGGAGGGTACCTGGAACCAGCGGCTGATATCGTGGCACAAGCAGATCCGGCGATCGTGGAACAAGCCGATGCAGTTGTCGCGGAATAAGCCGATGCGGCAGTCATAGAGCCAGCAAACTTGAATGAAGTTGGAACAAGCATTGATTGAGGGTGCAACGGCTCTTATATACCCATTGACCTTTTCTGACCCTTTTTCCCAGGGAGAGAATTCAGATGTTTACTTCTCGAACATTCGCCGAGTCAGGTGTCCGATTCGCGACTATTTGGTGGACACCTGATGTAAACATTTCAGTGATTTATTAAGATTGGGGCGAAAGTCTACTGACTGATCGAAATACAACTCGTAATGTCGTCGTATTTCTAACATGTTTGTTTTGAGAGAGAACCTTGCCTATTTTTTTAGATGTCTCTCTCCCTCCTTTTTTTTTTCGTTTGACATCGAAATACAACTCGTAATGTCGTCGTATTTCTAACATGTTTGTTTTGAGAGAGCACCTTGCCTATTTTTTTAGGTGTCTCTCTCCTTCCTTTTTTTTTTTTCGTTTGACCTAATTACGACTTAATTATTTCTTAATTACATTCAAATTGCCAATCTCTACATTATTAATGAGTATTTGATATATATAAGAGTGGTATTTGAAAAATGAATTCAATCTATTAAAATTTTAATAAGTTGCTTAGTAACGACTTTGATTTTTTAAGTATAAATTAATTTAAATACTACTAAAATCTAAAAAAGCAAAGAACTAGAAAGAATTAGGTTCATAAATATCAATAAAATATAGAAGAAAATATCCAAAACAATTTTGTATAATTTGACATAATTTCTAATTGAAAAATATGTGCAATTCAGAGACAATAAAAATACCTTTAAATGTATGAATTTCTCCTGTTGCAGTCTTAGGTAAACCTTTATAGCAAGCTTCTGAAGTTAATGCATAAGAAACACCACAGCTTCCTAAGAGAAAACCAATTTGTTGTGATCCAGCATCCTATAATATTTATAATTATTATTAAATTTTTAAAACTTAATATATGCATTTATTTTATGCTAATTTATAAATAGTTTATTTACTTTTATTATTTTAAATTAATTATAATTTTAATATAATGGAATTTTAAATATACAGTGGATTCCACTTAATTGGGACACCGGTTAATTGGGCCAAATCTCAAAGAATGGAAACCAAACTAATACATAATTTAAATGCTTAATTGGGACAATAGCAGAAAAGGAATTTTCAATTTTTGATATATTTTAGGGATTTTTCGAAAGTATGGCAACACTACATATACTAATACTTGTTGTGTGCTTTCTTAAAAAATCCTTATATAAAAATTATAACATCATTTTATTGTACTGGTAATTTTTCAGATTAAACCTTTCTAAGAGACAATACAGACTAACACAATGGAGCAGGTCATTTCTTTGCATCCTATTACATACACATCGTCGACACACTGTCGCTGCACTAATATAAACATCCATTCTTTAGTAAAATTATAAGTAAATATCATTGTTGATAAATAATACATAACAATACTTTATTTGGCAACATAAGTGTGATGAGATTCAGTTATCTATCATCATGAATCTGGCAAATGTGCATTTACTTAAGAGTCTACCGTTACTGTACCTAGCAATATTCATTTACAGTGTCAATTTTATTTAAAATTTTAAAATCTGCCCAAGATGTCAAGAAAGGACTTTACACTTTCAAGTAAAATTGTTTGGCTGGATAAAATTAAAAGCCAGTTATTTAATACAAGCCATCGTAGACTCACTGAAATAAACCAAAATCTACCGTAGTGTAATACAAGCCATCGTAGACTCACTGAAATAAACCAAAATCTACCATAGATATACAAGCCATGGTAGACTCACTGAAATAAAGCTGAATAAAATTAAAAACCAGCCATTTAATACAAGCCATGATAGACTGGCTGAAATAAGCAGCCATTTAATACAAGTCATCGTAGACTTGCTGATATAACTGGTGTATAAAGCCAGCCATTTAATACAAGCTATCGTAGACTTGCTGAAATAAACTGAAAATCTACCATAGCACGTCTCCTAAAACAAGAAAATCAACTGCATGAGTAGTGGGCATTACAGAAAGAAATTCCGGAAAATCTACCATAGCACATCTCCTACAACAAGAAAATCAACTGCATGAGTAGTGGGCATTATAGAAAGAAATTCTGGGAAAATCCAAACGAATGCATGATGGAAAGGTGGGCATTAAAGAAAGAAATTCCAGGAACATTCAAAAGAAAGCGTGATGAAAGGATTCAGAAGTCGAAGAAGCATTAGATCAATGGATTTCTATAGTTAGCGACAGAAGTCGAAGAAGCATTAGATCAATGGTTTTCTATAGTTAGCAGGCAAGGCATGAATATCAGCAGCCCAGTGTTGAAGACAAAACCAGAGGAGATTGATAAAAAAACTAATAATTAGGTACGTATTTTAATAAAGCGTTAAAATAGGTACCTAATTATTATTTTTTTACCTATTATTTATTTACCTACGAAGTACATATTTTATTTTAGAATTTATTATTACTTTGTTTAATTGGGACAGCCGCTCAATTGGGCCAAAATGGTTGGTCCCAACATGTCCCAATTAAGTGGAATCCACTGTATATATATTCGAATAATATTAAAGAATATAAATTAGTAGAATGTAAATGGAATCAAGAATTTAATGTTCAATTGTGAAACAAAATAATGTAATAATAGTTAAACAAAAATAAAGAAATAACAAATATTATGTAAATCAATATAGAAAATAATTTGAAAATTGTACAATCAAATGTAATAATGTACAAATTTCAGTAAATGAAATTCTGTCATATAAATATTACAAAAATATAATAAATTCACCAATTTTTAATTCATTAATTTCACTTATCAAAATTTGCATAACGCTTGGTGTTCATACATTGTAAGTCAAAATATAGTCCAAATTTCTTCATTCATGGCTTGTTTATACAATGGACATGCAACTATTTAAAAATGATGATTATTTGATTCAATGACAAAACATTCCTTAAATAGAATCATATTATCTTTGACATAATGAAAAGAAGCAAATTTCATCATTCTAAGCAATAATATATATACAAGTATTTGTTTTTTTTTTTCATTTGAATAACTTTTAGATGTATTTTTTAAAAAGTTTCAAAATCAATGTTGAAAAAAATCCAATAAAGTCTAATAATCTTTCCTCTTACACAAAAATAGATCTAATATTCACTGATTTGCTCTAATTAGACGACAGACAGTTTCTATAACCAATAAGCCAATACCATAAGATGCGGAGTAAAGTAGGCTGGACAGAAATTTTTCGGAAAATAATTAATGATAATGTATGCCATCATATATTTCCCTGTAAATATGCAATATCCATTTAAATGAAAGATAATTGTTTATGTTCATATTCTCTCTCTCTCTTTTTTTTTTTTGTTTCCAAACAGAAATGATAATAAAATATAAAAATAAATGATTAAGAAATAATATTGTCTACTTTAACAGAATTAATGAATATTTATGTACTATCTATAATAGTTCTTTAATCTTAAGTATTTTTTAGTTCATTCTATGAAAAATTCATTTTTGAATTTGTTTTGTTCCCTGCCAAAAACATGTTTACATATCAACAACCCTTCACTGTATTTTACTAAGGATATTTTTCATGTCATTAACTCACAATAAGTTAAAATTCTAGATAATGAAAAGAAATTCAGTATTAAGGAATTTTGGAAAATATTTAACATTATCAATGCCAACTGAAATTATCAGAATTTATGGGAGGAAGTCTGGCCTGAAAGTGAGAATAATTTTTATGATTTTGAACCATATTTGATACAGATGCTATCAAAAAGTGGAGTTGATTCACACTATTAGTTTTGAAAAAATTAATGAGGATGGCATATTGGAAATATTTAAATCAAAAACAGGACTTTTAACTAATTATATACCAATTTCTCTGGACAAAATACAAGTGGAGGAAGATACAAAAAAAGTTGAAGGTAAGTATACTCATGCTGAACCAACATGAGAGTTAACAATAAAATTTTTATCAGAAATTTTCCAGAAATCTGACAATCAGCAGATTAAACTGAAAATAATTTTGACTCTGAGATGTATGCAAAAATTTATATGATATTGAATGCTTCAGGAAGATTCATAAACAGAATAAAAAAAGTAATTCAGCAGACTTTAGATCGCTTTCTTAAAAAGATGGATCTGAAGAAAAAGGTAACAATAAACAACAAAAAAAAGAACAAAGACATCCATGGAAAGGATCATGATGATGATAAAAATATTTCCTAGAAATAAGTACAAAAAAGAACAATGATAATGATCATGAACAAAAAGATAATTAAAATAAAATGGATCTAAACTAGATAAACCTATGTCCTTGCATGAATCGACTGAATAACCCCACAAGGGCCATACCAACTTAGCAAGAGAAAAAAGCATTTGTAATGTCATATAATTGTTATGCAACATTTTACAATTAATTAATGTTTTGTTTTATTAAATTACATTTTCAAACAATATACTAATTCCATTTTATTAACAACAGTTCTATAGGTGGGAATAATCATTTAATTTAATTTTATACAACACACAGCATATAAACTGAATAACATTTTGGCAAACTATTGCTTCCTCAGAGCAAACATTACATAATGTATCTAGACATTCAGCAATGAGTCCTGAAAAATAAGAGAAACATTAAAATTAGACCTACAACAGCATTGTTCCAGAGAACATGCCAATACAATATAACTATTAACTAGGATAATGCCAAAATTATAAATCATATAATGACCACCCAAATGAAAATTAATAACTGATAATATGGAGATAGTTAAAGAAGGAATAATCCCAAAAAGTAATCACAAAAATGTAGGTGCTGTGATAAGATGAAAATAAAAACACCAAAGACTGAATCATACAGCACATATATGGTAAACTGATATATATATATTTTAGCTAATGACATTAAAACATTGTGCTACTATATATTTTATGATCTGCTAGTTATCAACAGATTATAAAATATACAAACAATAAATACAACTCATTCTGTTAGGTAGAATAATTTATTACATTTATAAACAAACAAATTGGAATACTTTTGGCTTGATTAAGTCCTCTTCAGCAGTTTTAGTCTAAATACATATTATATACTTCATAAAGAGAAGAAAGCTCGAGTTTCAATAATTTAAATTTGAAACTAATTAAAAACAGTAAGGTTGCTATGATGATATAGCAAAGCAAGAAGTAATGTATTGCTAATAAACTTTCATAGCAGGTTACATTGTAAACCTACACATAATATGAATGTAAGGAAAGGAATAATCTATAAAAATAAATAATTACAGTATTTAATATGTTACACAGTAATTAATTATAATAAATAATAAGAATAGAAATAAAATAAAAAAATAAAGTAAAGACTGTGAGGAAGTTAACTTGGACCTATGAAGTGCAGGATTGTAAGTCACCCGTATAAAAGACCGACGCAGTCGACAAGCAGATAGAGGTTCTGAATTTCCAGACGTAGAATTGGCGAAAAGTGACATTTGAGTTTCTTATAAGGATCGACTATTATTTGAAGTTTGTATCGGGGTGGAGGTAGTAGAATTTAAATAGTATTTAAGGTTCTTTTCTTTGTGAATAATTGTTTGTTGAGATTTGAGTTAGATTAAACAAGTTTTGTTGATTAATTGATTGTTGCTTTATTATAGTTTCAATAAAGCATTTATTAACATTTTGTAAGTTTTTTGAGTCTAATAAATTTATATTTTCTTATTATCTAACTTTTTTGAGTATTCTCTTCAATTTATTAGTGTAAGTTCTAACATCGTTTTTTGTTCTTTTTACTGCTAACACTTAATCGGTACTTTCAGTGTAAGTTCCGATATTTAGTTTCGTTTCATCAGTTAGACGTTATGTTGTTGTTAGATTGTTTTATAATTACTTAGTATTAAGTTAGAACTTAGAAAAAAGACCTGAGCTCAGGCCGAACTCTGGAATTTGCAGAGTCGCTAGCCGTTAGGTTTATCTTATAATTGGAATTATTGACAGTCGTTCTAAACCGCGACTTTGCAAGACTATATAGTTTTACTAAACAGCCAACATTTATTATGAGGTCAATAATAATTAATACTTATTTTTTTTATACTAATTATATTTAATTATATATTATTATTATTATTTACAAAATATTATGATTTCTGAATAATTGTGCTGTAACGATAAGTTACGATGTCCAGTTTCGTTTTTGATTTAAAATGAATGTGTTGTGCGAAAAACGGGAAAAAATATCACTTAAATTTAAAGAAATAATAGTAGTAATATTAAAATAATGCTGAAATTAATAAGTTAACAAATTTAGATAATTATTGGAAACAGACAGGAATGTTATTAAAAGAATTTCAAAAATTTAGACGAAGCAAAATCGGAGATTGGCACGATCATATAGGTTAAAATAAACTCATAAACAACTCAGAGAGGAGAGGGAGAGAAGAAAAAAACTTATCGCCTTATAGATCACAGAAAAAAATCTATAAATTCATGAGAAAGAAGTTAACAAGCAATCTTGACAGCCGTTCATCAGCATTCCTGGGGGAATGTTGTTGTTTAGTAGGAATTACTGGCACAAGGGCCACCTGGGCCATGCTGCACCAAACACAGGGTTATGTATTTCTATGATGGTAGGAGATAGCAGGACAGGAGTCAAATTCCTGGGGAAGTGGAGAAATCGAATTCCTCCAATTGGATAACTGGGTTCGATTCGAACCTCTCCAGGAATGTAATTGGATTGGTGGACTTCATAGGCATTAAAAAAGTAAAAGGTAAAACTTCAGAAGATGTTGGGCAGTTGGTCAGTCTCTTGCAGTCCTTTTCCGTACTTCAGTCCTGTTACCGAGTTGTCTTTCGTGCATCCGTCGTCTGTAGTGTCTAATCTCTCGTTGTATAAACTGTACCAGTTACAATTTACTGCATTATCCTTTTCAAGAACAATATTGTAAAATAAAGAAGAAAGAAGAAGCAGAAGAATATACTCTCTCTCTCTGGGTATGTTAAGTGTAAAGCAAGTAATTAATTGGACTTAAAATTCGGACTAACAATTAGATTCTATATAATAGTTTCGTTTTTTTTTTATCTGTATTCGTTAATTTTTTTTTTTTTATATATAATTATAATGGATTGTTCCTCAGATTCCTTAATAATTAATGTAAATTATATGTCATTTAATGTTTTTCTATTTAAATGTTTTAGTTAAATTTATGTACTTTTTCTTGTTAAATATATATGTTTTATTATTTAATTATATAAGTGTGGTTATTCTCTAATCTTCCAACACCTTCGGACTCTGAGTGCCCTTACTCATGTGTCTTTAAATAAATAAAATATTAATTTATAATTTGGCCATCTGACACACAACCGATCGCAATCCCCACATTTATGCTACTTTCCAATCAGAGATTAGTATTTGGCAGAGCTATTCCAGAGCCTATCACAGACTGTCCACACTATGATTGGATTGGCCAACAGATCAAGATGAAAATTGAAGTATGGGACTCAGAATTGAGCCCTTAACTTTTAAATTATAGAAGCTAGCTTTACTATGCAGTACATCATAGTTGGACTTTAACAATTTCATGATGGATATTCCCAACTGATGGTCATCCTAAACATGAGAAAAATATATCATTTGTAATATTTTTGATTTTTGTTGCTGATGTTAAAAAAATTTTTGTAATCAGCATGAATATTTTTGTGAACTTGAATGGCCACGTATCAAGTATCCCCATTGCTGGATTGGCCAAATGTTACAAGTGAGTTTATAAAAACTTAGAAATTTTGCTCAAAATCAAAATTACTGAAAAGTTTTAATCCAATATTTCTTTGAATTTCATTTATTATTATCAGACAAATAACACTGGAAATGATTCAATGAAAACAAAATCAGTTTATTTATTAGTCTTTTAGATTTGTTGATTCATAAGTTTTTAGAAAGTTCTATTTTTGTTATGTTAGTTTTTTGTTAGATTTAACTTTTTTAAAATATATTAATAAGCCATTTGATATATTCAATGTGAACTTTATAACTTTTGTTTTGAAAAATATGAGCTCTCTCATAAAAACAGCAAAACAGTTTTTATAAGAAATTCTCATTATTATTAAGTAAAATTCTTAAACTTTGAAATAACTTATATTCAAAAGAACCTAACTCATTCATTTCAATAGTGCATATGTTTATATTGAAAGCAAATAAAACTATAATGTAGAAAACATATGTTGAAGTTTGCATTTTCGAAGTGAAGAATATCACATAATAAATTAGGACATGTAGCTACAAAATTATAAGATCAACTAAAAATAAGAAGTAAGCTGCAGATATTTTAAAATTAATTATAAATTATAACAATAGAAAAGTGACTTTCTATGCTAGAAAAACAATTTTAACATGAAAGATAAATGTTCATTGTGATGGAATAAATGATATCTGATTCACATAAACAATATCGGTTATAAAAAAACTAAAACAATACAATAGAGTAAATATTTCAAAAATTATCACAACACTACACTTTATTTACCTAATAAAGATGAATAAGTAAAATATTCTCTAAAAAATAATAGAAACATGATCACATCAAACAGGTATATACTGTAAATGCAGAGAATCAATGATCAAAGTAATGATAGAGAGAAAAATTATTTAAACTGAAAATTCAATTAATCATTGATTATTAAATTTAAGTTTTTTGGATGCAAACATAGTGTCCCCAATATATAACTAATTAAGATACAACAAAATTGGTATTTGGATGCATATTTTAAATCCATCCCATACTGAAAGTGTTAAGAAAATTGCCATTTTTAAGTTGCATTAGGAAAATTAATGCTAATTATTGATGAAATTTTGTCATCATTTTTGTAACTAGATAGTATATTTTATTTCAATGAAAAAATGAGTGGTATTTTTAGGATTTAGAAATACATTATAATGTTTTCTATTTAAGTCAATGATAATTTAATCCCTGATTTACGAGAATTTGATTTATGAGCATTACCCAGAAATGTTTAATCTCATAAACTGGGAGTGATCTGTATTTAAATAATTTATAATTTTTTCATGAAATGAGTTTAAATGATCTGAAATTTTTAATATCTTTCAAATTTGCTTATTAAAAACAGATGCAATCCAACAATGAAATTCAAGTTTTATCATTATTCCAAAATATTATAATAATGAATGATACAATGATAAATGATCAAAATTTAAATAAAAAAATAGTTTAAAATATCAAAATCAAGTTTTTAATAATGAAACTGCAGAAATGCTATTTGATAACTATAGTAATCAAATTATTTACTTCTATCTTGTATTTCCAATACTGAATTATCATTCATATTATTTGCATATTATAATAGCAATTGTCTCAACAATTACTGATTAATGATTGCTTATATTTATATATAACAGTTAATTTTATTTGGAAGTTTTGTACACTTTGATAAACAAAAACATTTAATCAATCAATTTTTTTTGTTA
The DNA here is from genome assembly GCA_000484575.1 of Olivierus martensii. Classification (NCBI taxonomy): domain Eukaryota; kingdom Metazoa; phylum Arthropoda; class Arachnida; order Scorpiones; family Buthidae; genus Olivierus; species Olivierus martensii. The sequence goes on along the minus strand of AYEL01064840.1, from coordinate 203 downwards.
TTAATTTTACTAAAAACAATAGTAACATACTCTTCTTGTTAATGGAACTTCAATTGGTACTGGCACAATACCAGCTGTCAAGCAACCATAAAATGTACACAGAAAGGCAACTGGGTCATTATTAGGATATACTACAGCAACCTAAAAAAGAAACAATTATTATTATTTTGTATAAAGATCGGAAGAGCGGTTCAGCAGGAATG
>AYEL01064839.1:0-15086 GCA_000484575.1 Olivierus martensii | reverse complement strand
TCATTATTATTTAATTTTATTCTTTTTGAGAATGTATACAATTATTTACAATTTCTTCAAATTTTATTTTTTATATTTTATACATTACAACATAAAATATTAATTCAAATATATGATAAATAAAAACTTTAAAATATTCACATTTATTTATACACTGAGTTTATTTTCATGAAGTTTTTTTTTATCATTTCATTGATATGCTATATCTATCTGATACCATATTATAAATATAAAATTGTATAAATTTATTGGACAGAATATAGCATGAAAAAACTTAAAACTACCTTTAAAAATTTTATGTAATTACTTAAATGCATATTAAGCTTTCACTACAAATTGTGCCAAGAAATTTGCTATACCTAATACTAAGATAAAACAGTGTATTACAATCATTCCTGGTGTGAGTAAGTTTTTAAGTTTCAATGCTTTCATATAAGACAAGCATGGTAATGCAAATACATAAGCTAATCCACCAAAGGCACCAGTAAATCTATAAAAACATTTTAGATTATCCATGGAAAATAATTAATGGTAGTAAAGAATCATATATATAAAAGACTTTTCCTTACCTGATTATTGTTCCCACTTTAGGATAAAATACAGCAAAAAGGATACAGATTGTTACCACACAAACATTCAATATAAAAATGTGCTTGAAACTAAACAAATAAAATTAGTTATTATTATTTCTTTAAAAACAGATGTATAGTAGATCCCTTACTTAAACAGTTTCAGAGATAGCAGATGTATTTTTGTTTGTGTTAGATTTCAACAACATCAGAATAAAAATTTCATTAAACAATTTTTTCATTTTTTTTACAAAAATATATCTGGGTTTTAAATTTACATATCTTTACAATATGGTCATTAATTTTATCTAACAATTCTATTTATCAATGCACATGTTCATATAAACTGAATTTAAATAGTGCTATATTTATATAAGTTTCAATTTACATAGAAATTTTTTGAACAAATTAATCGCATAAGTAAAGGACCTACTCTATTAATGATAAGTTAGTAAAAATCAATAAATCAATCATATGACACTTTCCATTTGAGATTTGAAAATGATCAAAATTAGATTATGTCAGTAATAATTTTGATCTTTTTTAACATTTGATTGTTTTGGTGAACAATTTACTTTTAAATATAAACTAATAAATAAAATTAAAATAAGCTGATAATATTTAAAATAATATTCTTCTGTTTTATTAAAAGAAAAGTTTTATAAAAGACGTTCTGCAATATATTTTTCCTAACAAACACACATTACTTTAATTATTTTTGAGGAAATTAAGAATAATTATTTAAAGAATTTCCAAACTAGTTTTAAAAATTTTTCAAGATGAAAATTGAATTTAAATTAAGATATTAACTCAGAATTGTAAAATGTTTTGATTTTAAATTTAATATATTATATTTCCTCTAAATATATTTAAAAGTCGAAATAAGAATCAATTCATTGATACCAAGGTCAGATACCTTTATAATATCTATTTTTATAATAATAAAAAGTTTTTAAACTAGATCTTGAGAGATCACTGAATTTAGAAATAAAAAAAATGTTTTATTGTTTAATGTCTGTTATATCTTACACATTTTGCTTTTGTTATGTTTAAAGGAAAACACTAGGTAGTTTACCTGTTCTTACATATTCATTATGTATTGCATTATATAAATATCAAATAAATAAAGCAACAAATCAATATCAATTTGGAAATTTGTGAAATTGATGCAAATGTCACATAAGTCTCTTTTTAAGTGAAAGCTTTTGTGTCGTTTTAAGTGCAATAAAAGCATGTTAATGCTTTTATTGACACAGAAGCCTTGTACAGAGCAAGATGATTTTATTGACATAGAAGTCTTGCACTGTGAAGATGTTAACTCTGACCTATCCTGATTATTATTTTTATTATGCTCTTTTATTATTTATTGTTATTTTCAATATTACTTTACATATATTATATTTTTGTTTAAGAGTTAACTTACTTCCACATTCTCAATCTCAGTATTTAGCAATCACGTATTACGGAACAGAAACCTGTCTTCCGAACAAACTTCCTCAGTTAGTGATGTCATCTAATCTAAATAATTTTACCACTGACTTGTGAGCCAATGTGAGAACATAAGAAAAAGCTCTTATCAATGTTTTGTTTGGTACATAATTAAATTGTTAAGAGGATGAAATGAATTTATTTATCCTGTAAGCTAATAAATTTAAACTTGTTACACGAATTTATGTAAATGAAACAATATGGAACTGTACATCACTCAGTATAAAACCGTACGTGTCCGACAACATAGCGAGGTGTTGTACTGAGCTAGAACTGGAATAGTGACATTCAAATTTCTTGTAAAGAAATTTGAATTGATTGAAGTGTCTATCAGTAGTGGAAGTAGTAGTATTAATTAGTATTTAAGGTGAATATTTTGATTTTTGGATATTTGAATTTGGATTAAATCAGTTTTGCTTTATTATTGTTTAAATAAAATTTTAATTTACACTTTTGTAAGTGTTTTGAGTCTAATAAATTTTTATATTTCATTCTTTAACTTGTTTTAAGAATTCACTCAATTTATTAGCATAAGTTTCTAACTTTGTTTTGTTGGTTTAGTGCTAACACTTATTTGATACTTATAATTGTAAGTTCCGGTTTTGTTTTGTCATGTAGACATTAATTATTGTTTTGATTTAATATATTTATTTTAGGAAATAGTAAAAAACTGAGCTCAGGCCAAACTCTGGATTTACAGAGTCGTTAGAACCGTTAGGTTAGTTATAATTATTTATTATTGGTATTTGTTAAAATTAGCGACTTTGCAGCACTATTTTTATTTCTATCTGGTCCAACTTGTACATATATAATACATTTAAAACGATTAAACAACTACCTTAACTACAAAATATATATTTCAAATTTTAAATGTTGCATTGATAATAAGATCATGTTTTCTTTGTTGTGTTCATGAAGAAATATTTAATACCATATTGTGCCATTGGTTTTTGATTAATGTTCATAGTCAATTATAATGGTTATTGTTTTTTTAATCGAATATTTTATGAAATTGCTAAAGAAGAGTAAATATAGACTTTCAAGTGTATTTTGTTTCTTTTCAGTTTTATATTGCTTTCTACTCACAAGGGAGGGCGCGAATTTCGGGTCACGAAATAAAAAAAAAATTTAATACGATATAGTACTCTGACAGAAGAGTACTTGAGCAAAGTAAGAGAGCGCCATATTCAACTATATTTGAGAAAAAGTCATTTAAAAAATATGACAATCTTTATTATGACTGTGTATACGGATTTTCGCGATGGCAGCATAGTGTAGGCGTTAAGTCGGCATTACTGCGATCGCGGTTGAGCTGCCGGCAGGTTCGATTCCCTGTGATGCGCTTTTTTTTTAAATTAAATTTACTATTTTTTAAGGAATAATTAATTAAGTTTGTCTTAAAATTTAATCACGAAAGTTGACATTAATTTACATTTTATCCGATGTAAATGGAAGCAGTTTGAAAACGTGAATAGAAAAATATTTATAAAAGAAATACAATATGATAAATATTAAAGTACAAACAATAAGATAAATTTTTGTATCACAACTTTTTATTTATTCCTGTCAGCAATAGCACTTTCTTCTGATCGTTTACAATTGTTCAGATGATATTTATCGTAAAAGCACATGAAACAAAGGCATATCTCACACCATGCACATTTTATAAACGATATAGCCCGACATATACAACATTTCTTCAAAATTGTTGGAGGAAAGCAGATGGCGTTTACATTTTAAAAAATTTGTCGTTCTTCTATCAGTTTTGAAGCAAACCAAGCATATTTTATCATGGGACAAAAGATGAGAGCACTCAACTGGTGATGAACCAATGACTGTATTTTTTAATATCTTTGCGCGTTAATACGATATAGTACTCTGACAGAAGAGTACTTGAGCAAAGTAAGAGAGCGCCATATTCAACTATATTTGAGAAAAAGTCATTTAAAAAATATGACAATCTTTATTATGACTGTGTATACGGATTTTCGCGATGGCAGCATAGTGTAGGCGTTAAGTCGGCATTACTGCGATCGCGGTTGAGCTGCCGGCAGGTTCGATTCCCTGTGATGCGCTTTTTTTTTAAATTAAATTTACTATTTTTTAAGGAATAATTAATTAAGTTTGTCTTAAAATTTAATCACGAAAGTTGACATTAATTTACATTTTATCCTATGTAAATGGAAGCAGTTTGAAAACGTGAATAGAAAAATATTTATAAAATGAATACAATATGATAAATATTAAAGTACAAACAATAAGATAAATTTTTGTATCACAACTTTTTATTTATTCCTGTCAGCAATAGCACTTTCTTCTGATCGTTTACAATTGTTCAGATGATATTTATCGTAAAAGCACATGAAACAAAGGCATATCTCACACCATGCACATTTTATAAACGATATAGCCTGACATATACAACATTTCTTCAAAATTGTTGGAAGAAAGCAGATGGCGTTTACATTTAAAAAAATTTGTCATTCTTCTATCAGTTTTGAAGCAAACCAAGCATATTTTATCATGGGACAAAAGATGAGAGCGCTCAACTGGTGATGAACCAATGACTGTATTTTTTAATATCTTTGCGCGATGCTATTTCTCGATGATTTTTCAGTAAATCGGAAGCATTTTGTAAACGCTTTATCAAATTTTTAACCTGTCGGTAAAAATAAACGTCATATGGTTGGCAAAGCGGTGTGCACTTTGGAGGAATGATTTTTAATGTGCAAGTCGCTTTCTCAGCATCATTTTCAAAAATATCATCGTGCAGAGCACAATCTGTTTGCCCCTCCCAGGAATCAATAATAAGCATAAATTTATCTTTTTTTACGTATGGTACGAGAATAGTTTCAAGAAACTGCTTATATAAATATTTTGTTAATTTCCCTGATTTGGAACAGGTGACCACAACATTTTTAAATTCTGCTTGCAATTTTTTAACAGTTTTTGAAACTATAGGGCCAAATGTATTAGCTGGCTCTTGTAAACACAAAAAGACTAGGGGAAGCAACTTGCCTGAAGCAGTTAAACTGTACTGTGCAGTGTATGAATGAGTCAATTTGTTATAAAAATACCTATCAAAAATGTAAATGCTATATTTACAAATTAGAAAAAAAAAGGAATAGTCATAGAAAAGGAGTATCCTATGTAAAAAAAGGTAAGTTATTTTTATTTTTCGAATGACTTTATTAACTAGATTTACTTGTTAAAAACTCACGAATAAAAAAATTAATAAATTTGTGTGTGTGTGTACCTGATCCAAATCATACCATGCTTCAGTAAAACGATTGAATGTTTCAGAATCTATTTTTCTTAACTTATCAATTCATGTTCCACCTTTCTGAACATCATCCTACCATCGCTGTAGGTAATTTTTCCGTTTCAAGTGGGCACCATTTTTCTGAAGAGTAGCCAAACTCCACTTCAGATGTGCTTGGCAACAACCTTTTCTTTATATTCTAACGAAATGTAATCAATGGATGATTCTATAAAATCGCTTGGATCATAATCATCATCAAGAGTCGGATCATCTGTACACTGGAATGAAGGAAATAGATTTTTTTTCAATTATCAGGAATTATTATTCCTCATAAACAATACAATTATTATGAATAATGCACACGAACCTCTTTCATTGCTTTCATTGAATAAAATTAACTCTTCTTCCGCTGTAACAATGCCTTCGTTGAGCACATTTATTGTTGCTTTGTATAGTTCATTTGCTATGGCTAAAGAAATAGAACTGATGTTTTTAGGAGGCTTATCCGTCAACATATTCTGATCTCTGTAATACTCTTGGCAGCAATAAGAGCATTCGTAAATTCTCCCTTGAATTCTTCATTCAAAAATGATCTTTCTTTGAGATCTATCTCAAGTATTGGACTTGTGGAAGATCCTGCAACTGCTTCCATAATTTTTTATCACAAAAGTACAGCCAATTTCGCAAAATACAAACTTGCTTCTCACAAGTGAACAACTCTAGTCATGGGAATCGCCAAACTCATCCAGATAAATATCCATAATAAAATGCAGGGAGTCACCAGCGTTGTTGGTTTAATTGGTTTATTACACCTCAAAGGCCAATCAACACTCATCTCTCGTTCAATTCCCAGTTTGACAAAGTCAAGTGAAATTTTATACATCAAATACACTTGTGACGAATGATTTATTTTTCTATTCACGTTTTCAAACTGCTTCCATTTACATCGGATAAAATGTAAATTAATGTCAACTTTCATGATTAAGTTTTAAGACAATCCTTAATTAATTATTCCTTAAAAAATAGTAAATTTAATTAAAACAAAAAAAAAGCGCATTGCAGGGAATCGAACCTGCCAGCAGTTTAACTGCGAGTGCAGTAATGGCGACTTAATGCCCTACGCTATGCCGCCATCGCGAGAATCCGTATTACGCAGTCATAATAAAGATTGTCATATTTTTTAAATGACCTTTGCTCAAATATGGTTAAATATGTCGCTCTCTTACTTTGCTCAAGTACTCTTCTGTCAGAGTACTATATCATATTAAATTTTTTTTTAATTTTGTGACCCGAAGTTCGTGCCTTCCCCTTGTCAGAGATTAGTAAACAGTGAGGCCATTCCCGAGATAAACTGCCAAATTCCCATACCATGCATGACTGGGTTGCTAACAGATGCTGCAAATTGCTACAGTAGATGTATGAAAATGCTTTAACTTTCCACTAGAAGACTGGGATTTTTTGATACCAGTCCACTCATTAAAAAATTCAAGGATTCCATATCCAAGTCCAGCCTTTCGATCCTCATCCAATCCCTCAAGACTGTGGGACATACAATAAAAATTGAAATAAGACTATTTAATAATTAGCAAATGATTGGCTAGTGCTAAAAACAGGTATTCAAGGATAGGGACTGATGAACAGGACCCTAGTTTTTTAAAAGCATGTATAGTCATGGGATTTAGAATTATATTTGTATAACAACATCAAATGCAACACCAAATGATATATGACAGTATTAGTTGTGTAATAATGCTGTCACACAAATGGAAGTTTATATTAATGGTATCTTGTTAGTAACTGGCTTTTTTTATGAGTTTTTCCCTAATAAAATTGCATTTTTAGGATGTTTTATAACAATTTAATACTACTTATATGATTACAAATAAATATTTTTTGATCTTAGGAACACATTATAACTTATTTGGTATTTTTTGATCTCAAGAACACACTGTAAAGTACCACTGTAATGGTAGTTAATCATAATTTAGTTTCTGACTTATGGAATTTTCCAAGAATGTTTTATTCTTTGACCTATATATATAAATTGGGAAATAACTGTATTCAAATTATTTTATTAGTTATAACATATATGCAATTCTAAGATAGCATTGATTATAGTAGTTATTTTTGATAATAAATTAAAAAAAGGACAAATTAAATTTAAAGTTTCAGGGTAGTTATTTGTAGGTAATAAATATAAGTTTAAATTTAATTAATAAACTAAGTTAAAAATGGCTAATTTAATGGATTATTCAGAATATAAGTCTCTGACTAACAAGGACTTGGAGCATAAATTCTGAATGAAATTCTAAGTTAAAAATATAGAAAGAAAAAAATTATAGTAATGACTTCATTTTTTAAGAAACTGGACATTTTTAAAATGTGATGTAATTTCTGTTTTCTATCAAGTTATAGCCAAGCAGCATTTATAACTTTATATTCAAAATATTTGAAATAATTCAATTTTAAAACATTAATTAATTTACTCTTGGCATATCAAAAACATTAAATAAATAAATTACAAAATTAAATAATTATAAATTACAATAAATGCTCAAAATGTTCTCTATTTTCTTGAGCCAATATATATATCATAGTAGAGAGAACAAAATTAATTAGAATATTCAATTTAAACATAGCTTATTGATTTAAAATAATTTGCTACTATAAAATTCAATAAACTTTATTAGAAATAATACTAAATAAATTTTACAACTGACATTATCATTATAGGAAAATGGAAGTGATGCCATATTTAAAACATTGAGTTTTTTTAAAATGTGGCCATTAATGCAATTTTTCTCTGTATTTTCAGAATTTTGTTCTGAATCCACTGTTTGATTTATGTTACCAGTCAAGGGAATACTCTGCTGCAGAGAGTATTTTCAGACCATCTCAACCTGTGGCCTGGAACACACAATTATGAATTTAATAAAAGCACGGAATTCTTCTCCCACATGAAAAAATAAAAATTCTGATATAAAAAAAATGTTTTTTTTTTTTTAGATATTTCATTTTTGAAAAGTTAGATAGATAATTTATAATAAAAACAAAGTGAAAAATGTTATTATGTATAAAAATGAAGAATTTTGTAATCATTCAATTGATAAATATTCATAAAATGATTACATATTGTTAATATTTATAGTGAAAACAAAATGTTATTTCTTGTTATTGTTGTTGTTGTTATTGTTATTATTATTATTATTATTATTATTATTATTATTAAATAATATCATAGCATAATTGAAAAATTCTGTTATTTTTAGAATCTGTTTTATAAGAAATAAGAATATGTGATACTTTATTTAATGAATTTTTAGAATTTTAATAATATTTTATAATCTTAATCAATTGCCAATTTTATAATTTTTTCTCACTTATAAAAATTAATAATAGAAATTATATTTTTATAAATATGAATATGCAAATAATACCTTGGATATATATTTCCAAACATGAAATGCATAAATTGTACTCTAAGAAGATACACTATGAGTGGATAAAGTGTAATCATTTGGAACAACAAAAAGACTCTAGTTACAGCAGCAAATACATCACTACTCCTAAAATTGCTCAGGAAATTCTGAAACAAAATTAATATGAATATTTTAATTTATTAAGATTTTGTATTTTTTTAAAATTACAAAGTTCATTTGAATACATAAAAAAAATCATGTTTGAAAAATTTTAATAAATTACACACTTTTACTTAAAATCAGTTTCTCTAATGATATAACCTTAAATTTTAACCTGTGTATTTAAATAATTAAATTGTTAACAGATTTTCTAGAATGTGTTTGTGATAAAGTTTGCATAATACAATATTTAATTATGTTAGTGATATATATTCTAAAAATTTTGTTAATTTATATAATTAAATATATGCACGGCTTGATTTCTGGGAAGCACAATAGAATACAGTGATCCCTGGTTATAACGCGGGTTTGCAGGGTGGTGATCCAACCTGTGTAAGATCTGTGTGTATAAGACAACCATGCTATAACTGACAGCTTCTCTTATTTTTTAATTTAGTGATTCTAAATTAGAGAATAAGAGAAAGCAGTCTAGTTTACCAAGAAGGTTCGTAATCTTCCTTTTTCTACAATCCATCTTCGTATTGTGACGGATGGACTTTGATTATGCGATGTATTATATTTTTCAGGAAAGACCTGTGGTATATCTGAATCTGCGGTATAAACGAGAGCGTTATATCCAGGGAGAACTGTACTGTTCTTTTATTTATTTGGGAAAAAAAAATGTGAATTATTATGAAGAATTTAGTTTTATTTGAAATTCAATCCTACCATTTTCTTTCTTATTTTAGCTATAAATTAGGCATAAATTAATTGAATGGCCAATATTGTGTGTAAAACCATGAGCGTGCATAATTGTACCAGTTGCATAGCAGCAATGAATAAATAAATATACTAATTTTTGATAAATGATGCATTCTGTATTTATTAATAAATAAACCAACAAAATTCTCCTGTTCATCTCTTTATTCCTCCTTAAATTTAAATTTTTTAAAAATACTGCCTAAGAATTTGGAAAATCCAGGATTAAATTCCTGAGTACAGTGGATGATTGCTTAATGAACAGTTCAGATTATGAATAAATTGGATAACGAACACTTTCGTGAAAGATTTTTATGTTCGGATAACGAACACCTCACAAGACAAACTGTAGAACCGCAGGCTGATGGAATGACATGTTGGCTGGATGGCTGCGTGGTAAAGCTATGGTTTACCATCCTGGAGGATGCAGGTTCAAATCCGGGTCCCACACCTCCAATTTTTCAGAAGGGATCCAGGCCCAGCCCGTTGAACCCCATCATGGGTGTTGGCCAGCCTATGATGGGCTCCATAAGTGACCATCGCCAAATAAAAATATCCTAAGAGGATATGGCATTAAATTCCTGAGTACAATGGATGATTGGTTAATGAACAGTTCAGATTATGAATAAATTGGATAACGAACACTTTCGTGAAAGATTTTTATGTTCGGATAACGAACACCTCACAAGACAAACTGTAGAACCGCAGGCTGATGGAATGACATGTTGGCTGGATGGCTGCGTGGTAAAGCTATGGTTTACCATCCTGGAGGATGCAGGTTCAAATCCGGGTCCCACACCTCCAATTTTTCAGAAGGGATCCAGGCCCAGCCCGTTGAACCCCATCATGGGTGTTGGCCAGCCTATGATGGGCTCCATAAGTGACCATCGCCAAATAAAAATATCCTAAGAGGATATGGCATTAAATTCCTGAGTACAATGGATAATTGGTTAATGAACAGTTAAGATTATGAATAAATTGGATAACGAACACTTTCGTGAAAGATTTTTATGTTTGGATAACGAACACCTCACAAGACAAACAGCTAAACTAACTTAACAGAATGACAAGCTTAGCCTTGGCATTTATGGACTTATGGGTAAGGATGGGAGAACAGTAGTTTTTCCAATTAAAATGAACTTGGAGACAACTTAAAACAAATCAAAGCTTTATTAAAGAAGATAAGAGAGAGATTTTAAAATTTTTTGGTCTTAGAATGGTATCTCTACAATGACAATGCTGTTAATCACTTCAGAAAAATCCTGAAGAAGAAAGAAAAGCAATCAACATTGGACAGATTCTTTAATGTCCTACAAATGAAAAATAAACATGATAGATGTAAATGCAAGACTGTGTATATATATATTATTGTTATAACATAAAAATAAATGTAGTAAGAAATTATATAATTTTTTATTAATTATTTTGGGATTTCCAGAACGAATTAATCAAATTCCTATAAAAATCTATGATAAATCATGATCAGTTAATGAATAATTCAGGTAATGAACATAGTCTTTGAATGGATTATGTTCATTAACTGATTGCCCACTGTAGTCTGGAGTTTTGGACTTTGTTAAAAAGAAGTTTTAACATATATACTAAATTTAAAAAAATAAATAAAATTAAATACTTACATCCACAATACATTTTTTTTCAAGAGGGAAAGAAATATAAAAAACAAGTCCAATTGTTAAATAAGTACAAGCCACAAGACAGAATGCAATAGCTAAATCTCTACTCTATAATTCAAAATAATTTTGTCAATAAATAAGGTTTTCAATTTTATTTAAAACTACATTCAAACAAAAAAACTTACATTATTTTCTGGATTCTTTTGATTTCTCACAATAGATAAAACACAATTATGAATAAAATATGCCAATGAAAGTACACCAGATAATGCTGGAAAACTTGACTGAAATACTAAAATTTTTGTAAAAGTCAAATATAAAATAGAATTTAAAGTATTTTAGAAGTAATGCTTTTTAAATGATACAAATTCACAAATTTTAAGGTTTTAATATCAATTTCTCTATTATTAATAGAAATATAGTTAATACATAACTACTGAAGTAGCGTTCTTTAGAACGATTATGATATTCATTATAGTTAAGGTAGCTGAGGAGGATAATTGTATCGAAAGCGCTACTACATGTAATAAAAGTTTATTCTATTATACGTTCCTGCCTTTGAGCTGTTTTTATCTTTATTAGTATAAGATTTGGCAGTGTATGATTTGATAAGTAATTATATTAAAATTAATTGTTTTCTTTCAAAATTTGATAATTTCCAGTGCTTATAAAATCTTTAAATTATTCTATTGATAATTTCTAATAGGAGAAAGAATTTCAATGTACTTAAAATTTAAATATAAGTAGAAGAGAATGATAGTTGGAAAAATTTAAATGAGTTTTAAATCTTCAGTAATTTTTAATATTTTTTTTTAAATAAGATGAACGAGTCATTTTAATATTTTGTGATAACTTTATATATGATTTTTTATGTCAATCAATGATAAATTCAGTAAAAACAATGCTATAATTGTTTATAATAAAAACTATAATTTTTATTTATATATAAGTTATTAAATATATATATATTTCTATTAGTGCAATTATACATTGGAATCCAATCTTACAAAGGGAAAATTTTAATAAAGTGCAGTTATACTTAGACCAATGTTGTAAATATGATTATGAACGTGCTTGTATTGATATAATAGTGAATGTTCTAGTATCCTAAAAAATTTAAAATATTAAAAAAAAATTATTTACAATATGATCAAATTCAAATAAATGAGTTTCTAATTCTATTATAAGATGGCTTTATATTATTTATTAATAAAATTATATTACACATAGTCTTTAACTTATAACCACTTGTATGTACAATGATGATGTAACCATCATCATAAATACAAGTGATTGTTCATATGCATATGTCTATGTGAATAGTCTAAGGCAGTGGTTCTCAAAATGGGCAGTACTGCCCCCAGTGGATACTAGAATGGTCTAAGGGGACATTTGAAGCTCCAAGTGATATTGGGGGCGCAATATAAAAATCGATGGACAATGGAAGAAATAATTGAATGAATGAATTATAAAAAAACTTTTTAAATTGCTGTAAATCTTATATACTCAGTGTTTTTATAGAGCTGGAACTTGAAACATAATTGGTAAGTTAATTTTAGTGTCTTATAATTAGGTTTTTTTTTATGTTTAAAAAAACCTTGCATTTTATGCCACACACACACTACAGAAGTGAAACTTACTTTACTTTCCCAAATACCATTCATTTTGAAACAATCAAAACATTATTTTTTTCAATTTCTGCTATGAGCTAATTTTCAATGCATAAATTTCAAATTCCTGAAATCTATATGAATATGAATTATAACTGAAAGCCTGTGTTTCAAGGATTGCAGGAAAGGGTATCATATGTTGCTGGACTCAATCCAAGCTGGTACAAACTTATTAGGCTCATCCTTCTCATTGAACTTTTTTGTTACTCGTTTAATTTGTATTCCCATTCTCTATATAGTTTAGTTAAATATGACTATGTATTTACTGTTAATTTTATTAATATATGAGTAACCCAACTTCATCATTACTGTTTTATTTTCTATAGTTTTTATAAAAATATGTATGTGGGTTTCCTGGGGAGTAATGACCATTCAATTTTTTTCTAAAAGTGAGTGGAACACTAAAAAAGTTTGAGAAGCACTGGTCTAAAGTATCAAAATTTTTCTTTTTGTATATAGTTCCTATAGTTTTGTGTTCGTTAAATTTATTACAATTATGTTTAGTGGCCTAACAAAGCTTGATAGTGGAAAATCTATAAATTTAAGACATTTCTGACTTCCAATCACTTTGACTTATTGATTTAGGTACAAATGAAACCTTGTCATAAATTAAGCACTACCTTTTTTAAATTAATTCAAAAATAATATAACAAACTATTAATGAATTAAAATATTGATCTACAATAATTTAAATTTATAATTTATTCATAAATATCAATAATTAAAACTTACATGGAATAAAATCAGGACTGTTAGAGTCATGAATTTCAAAATGAATTCCCCAATGTGCAGCTTTCACAATGACAAATATGAGTAAATATAAAACTGATAGTGTGCCTGTAAAATTTTTAACAATAATTAAAACTAAGAAATGTAGAAAATATTACATATAAAATATAAATTATACCTAATGCATTGAATTTTGTAAAAAATGTTGGTGACTTCAAACAAATAACTGGACCAAGGAATATAGCAATATAAATTGGAACAGTTTTTTCTATATTCCAATATTTATAAAAACTATCAGATTCAGCTGGATTTTTAACAGAATCAAATGAAATCATATAATCTGTAGCATTTGAAGGAGATATGGGTGGACTTGGAGGACAATATACTATAAAGATAGTAAAAAATTTCAAAATATCAAAGCTTCACAAAAATACTGATTAAAATCTAAACTAAATAATAGATTGATAAATATATGGTTTATTCAGCAGCCTATATGGCTATCTCTATTAGGGCAAGAAGAGACAAAATAAACACTGGAAATTAGTTGTGCATAAGAGAAATATAATAAATAATTCTCAGATAATGAACTAGTAAATAAATAACTAGCTTGGAAATATCTGATTTTCAAAAAAGTTACACAAAATCTCATTTGTTAATTGATTATGAATGCATAGTCAGAAAGCCTTTATATAATTTTCAATAAACAGGTGCTTCCAAGTTAATTATCTATTGTTATAAAAAAAACATTGCATTTCTTTGTGACTTATATAGAATATCAATGCTATGGTGATTCTATTTGTTGTTGAAATTTTTCATTTCTATACTAGGTTTTACATTTATAGATTCAGTGATATCATGAAAACTTGAAATATTAAATTTTTGAAATTGGTTTAAAATCTCTGTATTCTATGAAGAAATAATCATTCATAGTATTCCAATTAAAGAAAATAAATAAATAAATAAATAATAATAATAATAATAATAATAACACACACATTTATGTTGCTGCTGTCACTGTCACTACACACCTAGGTCATAAAACACTTCCAAATAAGATAGGCACAAACACAAAACATCACATAAAACCTGCCTGGCAAAAACGACTTGAAAAACAAATAAATGAAATCAGAACAGAACTAGGTAGACTCACCCAATACACAAAAAACAACACATCCACTAAACTCATGAAATCAATTAGAAAGATTTTCAGAAAACTTAAAACACACATATGCCATGAAAATCACAACACACACACATTAAAGAATACATGGACACACTAAAACAGAAACTTGCTGCAAAATCACAACGCCTCAAACGATACAAAACCAGCTTAGCACGTAAACTAGATAACACACTATTCACAAACAATGAAAAGACATTCTACAGAAACATAAACA
>AYEL01064838.1:0-54574 GCA_000484575.1 Olivierus martensii | reverse complement strand
GCCATTCGTTTTCTATGAAAACTTTAATATTCATTTTAAACACGTCACAGTTCTCTCGCCGCTATCAGAACCCTACCCCTCGTTGCTAGCGAACTACATAATGGACGATCCCTCCGCCAGCACATTAGTGCCTACGTTACCGAGGAAACTAATGCATGCTGAAGCAGAGTATTGTAAGGAAGCCAAAGTATCCGGTGAGGTGACAAACATTTTGGCCGGAGCTGTTCATATTATAATAAACCATTAAAATAGGACATTATTATTTTTATATTTTATTAAAGCATTACAATAGGTACCTAATTATTATTTTTTTTATCCTTATTTACTTACGAATTACATATTTTATTTTAGAATTTATTACTACTTCATTTAATTGGGGCGAATTACATATTTTATTTTAGAATTTATTATTACTTCGTTTAATTGGGACAAAATGGTTCATATTTTATTTTTAGAATTTATTACTACTTCGTTTAATTGGGACAGCCGCTTAATTGATTTAGAATTTATTATTACTTCGTTTAATTGGGATAGCCACTTAATTGGATCAAAATTTAGAATTTATTATTACTTTGTTTAATTGGGACAGCCGCTTAATTGGGCCAAAATGGTTTAATCCCAATGTGTTCCAATTAATCGGAATCCATTTCATTTAGATCGTTGATTATTATCATGGTTATAATATAGACTCACCCGAATAGTTACAAAATTCAGCACTTCTATTGTAGTTGTTATGCTTATTTATTAAATTTTTGTTCAATATTAACAATTATTAAGAAACTAACTATATGAAAAGTTCATTAATTCCTCTATCAATATAAACAACATATTAGTTATATTATTATATCACGCTATCCATCCAACCTACTTAATGAGATCTAAATTTTCACTAAATACGTATATACTATAACAATGTATTTTAATGAAATAAAATTCATTTTTAAATGAACAAAATTTATTGGTTAATTGTAGCATGGCATTTGATTAAGGGTACATATTATTGTATTCTCCCAAGGCTGAAAGTAGTAATACCATAGAGGCAGTCACTGATTTACGCAGATGATCGTTTAGCGGATCCCTACTTAAATCAAAATATATGTGTCAAATTAGTGAAAAAACATATAGTTGTAATGTGTCACAAGGTGAAACATTAAAAACAACTATATTAACAAAGAAGCAGAGAAATCGCGTGGTAAAGCAATCACATATCATCTTGGAGAATACTGATTCAATTCCGAGACCCATACTTCCAGTTTTTCTGAAGATACCTAGATTAGCTCCAGCCTAAAAATAATCCTACTTAAGTAAGGATATACACAGAACGGATCTACGTAGGTGAGGGATTGCCTGTAATGGGAAAATCTCTACTATTCGTAAAATATTTAACCATTGTTGAAATGCTGAACTGTAACAGAAATCAACTGTTTTAGTGTTCCAATGAAAAAATATAGGTGAAGAAAGACAGTGTTAGTAATAGTGAATTTTGGTGATTGGATATAACAAATGTCAAGAATGAATCTTTATTATCCTATCGTAAGTTCATATATCAATAGATAATTATTTCCAGAATGTTAATTATTAAGAATTAATTACGACAAACATAAAAATTTACAAATGATTTAACCATTGTTGAAATGCTGAACTGTAACAGAAATCAACTGTTTTAGTGTTCCAATGCAAAAATATAGGTGAAGAAAGACAGTGTTAGTAATAGTGAATTCTGGTGATTAGATATAACAAATATCAAGAATGAATCTTTATTATCCTATCGTAAGTTCATATATCAATAGATAATTATTTCCAGAATGTTAATTATTAAGAATTAATTACGACAAACATAAAAATTTACAAATGTAGCGGATCTATGAGCAGTTTTATTCTAATTTATTGTCTAGAAATGAATTAAGTTGGTGACTGATGTGGACATTTACTGTTATAAACAGAAACGATATTAAGTCACAATTTCGTCATTAGTTATAAAAACAATTAAAAGTTAAATTTATAATCATGCCGAATAAATTGTTGACTGGATGGCCGCGTAGTAAAGCTGTGGCATACCACCCTGGAGGATCCGGGTTCAAATCCGGTTCCGACTGCTCCAGCTTTACAGGAGAGATCCGAGTCGTTGAACCCATCCTTTAACCATCCGGTTGACCCTATCATGGATGTTGGCCTACCTGTGATGGGTTCTATAAGTGGCCGCCGCCAGATACAGTATATCCCTCATGAAATATGACGGCTTAATTATTTCGTACTCAAGATTTGCTCGTAATTCGGATTCCACATAACAAGATACTGTTGTCATTTGGCCATGAAAACTAATAAAATAACTTTATATATTATATTCTGTAATATATTTCACAATTGTTCGAATTAAATTTTTATATTTCAGAGATATAAACAAAAAGTTCAGACTATAAAGCCAAAGTTCTTTCGTAATCGCTGCCATCTTGAATTATTGCCATAATAGGATAACTAACTGTATAATTTGCACAATATTGTTTTCTAGAGGATTTTGCCATAAAATTGTTTAAAATTGTCGAATTTTTCTTACTTTGAAGTTTGGTGATATTTGATAATGGAAATTCACGTACGTAAATACGAATATTCGTAACTAAGGGATCGTAGCAGGTATATTCTTTATAGTGAAAATATTAAAATTAAATAAGAAAAATACATTACATGAAATGGGTAATTTAAGACGATTCTTCGCAACATGAAGAATATATAAATATATTTTTAACTTTGGATAAACAAAGAGAAAGAAGAAAAACTGACTTTCTAAATTTAAAACTAATATTTTCTTATAAAAAACTATGGTTAGAGAAAGAACACGTACATAATAGTCGAATTAATAAACTATTACCTGTCTTACTGCTGATATACAGTCCATTAGCGCATAAACATAATTTGAATCCATTTCTGAATCAATTTTCTTCACTGCAAATTGATATAACTTTTTATGATCTGGGTGGTCGCAATCAGTATATGTACGGTTCTTTGCAAAGACAAAGACAATGAGAGTTGCCATCAGTACGACTTTCATGGTGAATCAATATCTATTTCATTTGTAAGATATATAAATTTTCTGAAATAGCACATATATATATATATTCTCAGAAAATTCGTTTATTCATTGGAAAACAATTGCAGAATGATAACTAATATGAAATTATTCAGGCATGTTACGAAAATATTGAAAGATTTCATTCTGATTAGGAAATATAATAAATTATGTAATAACTTTTTAATTATAAGAATTAATATTAAATATTCAGTATTTTCTTTTATTCCATAATAAAATTCAAAGAAATGGGCAAAAAAAAGTTTATACTTTAATATTATTCCTAAGTGACTAACTGCTACTTACAATTTTATGCTCCATAATTTTACTTATCGCATTTGTATTACATTCAAGCAGAAAATTTTCATTAGCTTAGTTCTATATGCAATAAATTCAGATTTATTTTAGGCCTGCTTTTTGATGTGCTAGTTGAAGCATATATAGGAAATCGCTTTATGATTACATACGCAATGGTGTATGAGTTTATCATGCTAATTCCTATATATGTTAATCATTATTATTAATTAATAATTATACACTAATAATTTTTGTTTAATTGGTAGAACTCAACTAAATTCGGTGTTTCCCTCCGACCTTAAAGGTCGGCTGGATGGCCGTGTGGTAAAGTTTTGTCTTACCACCCTGCCCGGGTTCAAATCCGGATTCTACACATTCAGTTTTTTAAGAGGGTCCGGGCCTGGTCTGTTGAACCCCATCCTTCAACTATCTGGTTGACCCCATCATGGGTGTTAAGGGTAGGTTAGATTAGTTAGATTTAGCCGTCATATCCTCATCTGATATTCTGATGGTTGAAAGATGGGATTCAACGAGCCGGGCCCGGACCCTTCCTGAAAAACTGGAGATGTGAAACAAGGATCCTCCAGGGTAAGAAACCAAAGCTTTATCACGTGGCCATCCGGCCGATTCATGGGTGTTGAGCCAGCCTAGGATGGTTCTATAAATGGTCGCCGCCAGATACAGAATATCTCATAAGGATATTGCGGCTAAATCTAACTAGCCTAACTGACCCAAGTCAACATCGATGCTGATAAGATAGCACGTTGATTCTTGTTCTCCACTTTCCTCCTGATCCCATATCAGGATTGTTAATCCTCTGGTAGAGGTTCTCTCCATCACTTAATACTTAATTGAATTGAAATTGGAGTTATCTTCGATGCTGATAAGATAGCACGTTGATTCTTGTTCTCCACTTTCCTCCTGATCCCATATCACGATTGTTAATCCTCTGGTAGGGGTTTCTCTCCATCACTTAATACTTAATTGAGTTGAAATTGGAGTTATCTATAGGAAAGTACATATACGGTATATATTATTTCTGATTAAACCATTTAAAAATAGCAAATGTTCAAATTTCTGATTTTACCTCATATATATTCGGAAAGAGGAACAACTTTTTTGATTGTTATTTTGCTGCTACATTGAGTTATTTTATCTTTAAACCTCCAGAGAGGGATTCAGTAGAAATGTCAAAGATTTCTACATAAAAATTTTTAAATATTTGATTATTTTATAAAATCTCACGGTGATCAGACTATTCAAAACGAATTTAAATAACATTAATTAGCCGTTTAGTTTAATTCGATAAAAAATGCCAAATTTTGAATATCGTGTAAGAGTTTTAGAACTATTCAAAGTATTTTAACAAAAGTACGTTATGCTACTGAATGTGATTCTGTGGATTCAAGACATTGTTTAGTTTAATGAAAACTATTTTCATGACATATATTTAATTCCTTTTCATTAATCATTCGAAAATAATAAATATGTAGGGTTAGAAGGCAATTAGTTCTTATCAGAACTTCTTGCTTTTTGCGATATAATATTGTATCAAAATTCACGGAGTTTATGTATTGTTTAACTTAATTTTAGAAATAGTGTTGTTATAATTATATATATAACAATAATTTAATCATAATCAATGATTAAAATTTTTTCAGTAATTGTAATCATAATCATTGTAATATGTATAAATATTATTTATAGAAATATTTTGTTATAATTTTATATTTGAAATAGTTCTACCATTTTAGCAAATAATTAGTTAACATTTAAATTGCGAATTTTCTCACTAATCCCATGAAATAATTTAAAACAACAGGATATATTTTTGCATAAATTAAATAATGATTTCATTTTAATAAAAATAAATTAATGAAATTCAATTTTAAAAATTTTCTGCGATGTGCCAACATGGGATGATGCTGGATTTTTTAAAATGAAAAAAAAACAATTATTATATATGGATATATGCAAAAAATATTCTTTCGACATTGAAGTTAGAATTTACGATGAGTCTAATTTTCTACGATCTGATTTTATTAACAGTTGAGAAATATTAATATTTTTTTTTAGTTTCCACATATTTTCATATAGCGTGATGTTCATGTTGTAAACTTAATTTATATATTTGAAGAAACCGTGCAATTTCTTTTATTCCATGATACAGAACATTTTTAAAATAACAAATAATTTTTTTCGATTTTGATCATTATGTGTTGAAACATTAGTTTCACCAAATATTCAATTATTTAATGATTTAAAGAAGTTTTTTCTAGGTTTTTTTGCAGCGTTGGTTCTCATTTCCATATTGAAATCTATATATTTCTTTAACTTGAATTCAATTATTCTAGGTAAGTTTTTAGCCTCATTCTCAATTGCAGATACAGTTTCAGATAGATATAATGAATAAAATATTCATTACTAAAACTAGATAGTTATAACTTTTCAGTAATCAGTAGTGAATCAGTTTTTTTATGTAATCTTTGGACACTTAAAATTAACTTCTAATATCTAAATGATGCTGGATTTTTTAAAATGAAAAAAAAACAATTATTATATATGGATATATGCAAAGAATATTCTTTCGACATTGAAGTTAGAATTTATGATGAGTCTTTAATTTTATACGATCTGATTTTATTAACAGTTGAGAAATATTAATATTTTTTTTTGGTTTCCACATATTTTCCTATAGTGGGATGTTCATGTTGTAAACTTAATTTATATATTTGAAGAAACTGTGCAATTTCTTTTATTCCATGATACAGAACATTTTGATCATTATGTGTTGAAACATAAGTTTCACTAAATATTCAATTATTTAATGATTTAAAGAAGTTTTTTCTAGTTTTTTTTGCAGCGTTGGTTCTCATTTCCATATTGAAATCTATATATTTCTTTAACTTGAATTCAATTATTCTAGGTAACTTTTCAGTAGTCAGTAGTGAATCAGTTTTTTTTATGTAATCTTTGGACACTTAAAATTAACTTCTAATATCTTAACAATTTCGGAATCATCAACTCTCTTTGTAATATCTTTATTAGTATCAAACTATTTTAGTTCATCATCTTGTAAGTGTTTACTCTTTTCCAACCATACACATGGATAGTATCTCGTCAATCAAGCAATTTCATTCCTTAAATTTATCATAATTTATCATGTATATGTTATTTTCTTTTCAGTATCTCTAGCTGCATAGAAATGTCACATCTTCCAAAGATTGATCTGAGGATAAGTAATTTTCTTTAATATTGGAAATATATTTAGAACACTCAATCTATATGGCAGATATCACCACTCTGTAGTTTAAAAATAAAAAATAATGCGATGAACAACTGATACCAGTTTTTTCAGATAATATAAATATATGTATAAATTATAAAATCCAATCATTTAGATCAACATATCGATTATTAGATCATTAGATTTATTATGATAATGCTTATTTAAAATGGAGCGGACATTGAATACACTGTTACTTGATATTTTGAGCGAACTGTTTATCTGATTTCGATATGTATATATTAAATGTCCACAATAACCATCTGAAGACATTTGTAATTAGAAATATTCTTCTATTTGTTATAGTTTTGAGATGAATTTTCCAGTCGTCCTAACGTGCATGTTCAATATCATTTTGGATCATCAGCAAAGCCACCAGTGACTTCATATTTAACACATTCCGCATAATTAATTTTTGGCCATTTATTGGGTTCAAGAAACTTTCGCTTTGGCTGTATATATAAGCCTACATACAGTTCATCATTATGTAGAAAGTTATGAGAATTCGTATTTAACTGAGAAGATATATTATTGTAAATTTCTTCTCGAAGTTCGCGATTCCACTCCCTATCACATCGCGATAAATGCTACGAATCTCGGGTTTCCATGATATCTTGAGTTATGTGAGAAATATAACATGAAAAATAGAGGAGAAATTGTATAATATTGGTAAGGGAGAATACTTTAAACCAGGGATGGAAAACCTTATTTTTGTAGGGGGCCGTATAGAAAAATTTATTGTGGGCCACGGGCCAAAACAAAAGCAATTGATGATAACAGTATTTATTAAGAGAAGGTACAAACATAAGTATACATAGCGTTGTATTAGATATAATAAAATAATGTGGCCCGCAAGTATACATAGCGTTGGTATTAGATATAATAAAATAATATGGCCCGCGAGACGGAGGTTGCCCACCCCTATTTTAAACTGATAAACAGACGGATTAAACATGTAAGTATACATAGCGTTGGTATTAGATATAATAAAATAATATGGCCCGCGAGACAGAGGTTGCCCACCCCTATTTTAAACTGATAAGCACACGGATATAAAATTACCAACATTTAGCTTAGGTTAGATTTGTTTTGACCTCTGCCCACTCAGCCCCCCACTTCCTTGGAATTTCAAATTTACGATACCAGATTTATGGGCTATTTATGGGCTCTTAATATTGGTTCTGTTCTCTCTCTCTCTCTCCTAAATAAGATTAATGGATAGAAGTAATATTAAAGCATTTATCCTTTATATCTATTTCTCAATTCTATTTGCAGCATGTACTTTTCTACGCTGTTCCATTCAAACTTATTTTAACTGACTTATACATGGTTTTTTTACCACCCGTACCACCTTTTTTTCTCAGAAACGCAATAAGATAGGAAGTAGGGCGAAAAATTTTGATTACCAAAGTGTATCCGAAGAATCGAATGGACATGATAAAAATTTCGTGAGCCCGGCGAAAAATTTTGATTACCAAAGTATATCTGAAGAATCGAATGGACATGATAAAAATTTCGTGAGCTCATCGGAAATAGGCCCACAAAATTTGGGCCTACTTCCTAGCTCATCGCGTTTTCCGAGAAAAAAGGATGTTATGGGTGATAAGAAAAACCCTGCATAATTTTCACTTAAAATAATTTCATTATGTCGAACAAATTAGTCCTAATAAATGATAATTAAAAAGATATTCTGATTAATGTGTGTGTTTTCTTTTCAACTACCAGAATTCTCAATCGGGATTTAAATTTGCTCGCTAATATTAATGTTTGATTGTCTAAATATTCCTGATAGCTAGCATCACACTAATTTAAACAATAACTGTTTAATTTATTCATATACAAGTTGTAAAACTCCACAAATATTTGAAAATAGAAAGAAACTTAAAATATTAAATAGATGTGATAATTGGAAAAGTAAATAAAATTATAGGTCTAAATTGATGTAGCTTAAATAAAGTATAATAATTATCAAACTAACTTGCCCACGGAGATCGCTTTGCGTCGCGAACTACATCTAGAGCCACCTGAGCAGCATAAATAATGTTTTAATTGAAAACTTATCTCTCACTTTTTTATGAATAACTGCGACAACTACGTATGTAGTTCGCGACACGATGTGCTCTCTGCAACAGATCAATTCCATTGTTACCTTTAATAAAGATTACAGATGATAATTAATTCAGAATTTAGTAAATAAAAATAACACAACATTAGCATACATATACAGTGTAACCTTGATATGTGGAAAAAAATTTTTCCGTGCACTTTCGGCATTTAACCAATATAATTTCAATAGTTTTCTCGGGGTCGGCCGGATTGGCCGCGTGGAAACGCTTCGGCTTTCCACTGTGGAGACCCGGGTTCGAATCTCGGTCCCACCGCTTGAAAATATTTATGATGGGGTCCGGGCCCGGCCCTCGATCCTCGTCCTCCACAATCCAGCTGACCTCGCCGCAGGGGTGGGCAGCCTGTGGAAGGACTTGTTTCGCCCCGTCACTTAGTACTCTTATTGAGTGGAAAGTGGCGTCATCTGTTGACAAAAAAATAGTTTTCTCGGGTGGCCGCATGGCCGAGTGGTAACGCGTTGGCATGCCACGCTGGAGGACCTGGGTTCGCGTCCCGGGTCTAGTCCCGGATTTTTTTGGGGTACTGGGCCCGGCCCGGTGATCCTCGTCCTTCACCATCCGATCTTCTACGGGTGTAGGTGCAATCCATTGTTGAGACTCCCCGCCCCCTTAGTAATCTCCCTGATTGGAAAGGGGGCGTAAAATATATATATAAAAATATAGTTTTCTCGAAGTATTTTCTTCAAATCCCTCGCTATCTCGAATTAATTTATAATTTTGTGCTAGAGAAATTAAAAGTACTTAAAAGTTTTCCCTGGCTTTCGAGGTCTAAACAAAGGATTTCAATTTAAGAAAAAAAAGTACGTAGATGTGCTACAAATAACTGGAACAGGAATTTTTTGTGTATGTTCGGAAATCTGAACATGCCGCACAGTAGATTCGTTTTCTAAGTTTCACTTCTAATTGTTGATAGGTTTTTATCAATATAATCGCGTTTATTCAGTGATATTTTCAACCTTTGCTTTATAAGATGCAGACGTATTTAGACACTAATTTTCATGGAAAAAGTGTCTTATACAGTATGTATTATTGAAATAAAAATCTTTTTTTAAAATTGAACCTTGATAAAACTCTTTAAATCGATTTTTCTTTGTTCCCGTGAGATTCGAGATAGCGAGATTCTACTGTATTTGTATTAAAAAATTTTTTTTTCCGTCAGTGTAAATCCGTTTAAATTTAAATTAAAAAATTAATAATTAAAATTTTTTTCCGGCTTGGGTTAGGTTACATTAAGCCGCCATATCCTCATGGGATATTCGATATCTGACAGCGGCTACTTACAGCGCCCATCACAGGATGGCTAGCACCCATGATGGGATCAACCGGTTGGTTGAAAATAGGGTTTAATGGGCCGGTCCAGGTCCGGACCCCTCCTGAAAAACTGGAGGCACGGCACCCGGATTTGAATCCGGATCCTCCAGGCCAAAGCTTTACGACGCGGCTATCCGGCCGACGCTTGGGTTTTAGCAAATATATCTATAATGTGATCATAATTAATCGAATCCATTATTTCTGATTCAATGCATAATAACGACAGATCACTTGTTTTATTTTGATGCAAGTTGCTTCTTAAATAATTTTTTATTCGTTTTCAACACTGAAAATGAGCGTTCAGCACTCGCATTTGAAATAGGCATAGTCAAAAATATTTTTAAAACTGTTTCTACTTTCGGAAAAGTAGACCTTAACCGAAAATTTATAAATTTATAGAAATTTTTAATTGAAAAATTTTCTTCCTTTACTACATTATCAAAAATTGTTTAATATGTCGACAAATTTTTCTGAATCAATATCAGTCCCATAAATTTGTAAAATTTTATTACTGCTAATCCTGTACTTATCTTGATCTATATCCTTCTTTAAAAAAGTGTCAAACGCATTTAATATGTCTAAATAGCTTTTTGCTCTTTCATTAATTTCCAAAACTAGCTTATCACAAATGATTTTAAACAGTTAGAAAAAAATCTTTAACAGTAAAAAGACTAAAGGCCGGTTCCCACTTACCGAAAAGTCGCTACGAAAAATAATTACATATACAGAATATATTCTCTTTTTCCGTCCGTAAAATTCAGTGTGTTTCCATCTAATCTGGAAAAGAATTTCAAAAGCATTAGCTATTGGCACTTGTCATCTGACGTCACACATTCAAAATTATTTCTTGATTCTTCATTCTCTTGCCTTCCATGCTTATATTTCTCTCCATTCGATGATTGGTGCGTCCTGTACTACGTCGCTCTCAACGGTATGCTATTGGTTTAAAATATTCTTTTTCCGAATCACATTAAGGAAAAGTTAAAAGTTGCCCAACTTAATATTCCAGATACTTTCTGCACTGTTTATACGGAAAATTTTCGAATTTTCTGTTTCCGGATTATTTTTACGTAGTATTTTTCCGTAAGTGGGAACCGGCCTTAAGTGAAACGAGATGGTCCGCTAGAGCTGACGCTATACTGGCTTTTGAAACGTGAATATAAACAAATTAAAGAAGCATTATTCTAGCTATCCATTTCTCTTTATGAAAAACCTATTTCTAAATTAGAAAACTCATCATTTGCTAAACATTTTGACAATTTACAAACGGCAATATTAACAGTTGTGTGGGATAAAATTTTACAACGAATAAATGCTACTAGTAAATCTCTACAAAATTCCGATACGGATTTGTTGTTAGCTAATAATTTGTTACAGTTGGTTTTATTTTAGATATAAGAAATAGTTTTGTTGCTTTAAATGAAGAAGCGAATTTATTAACAGTTGAAACAAAATTTAAAGATGAGTGGAAAAACGAAAAAATGTATGACGAACATTAACAATCTAACGATGAGATTATATTTCGTGGGAAAGAAAATTTCATTATTAATATTTTAAGGAGTATAGTCCATCTTCTTGTTGAAGATGAAAAGTAATTATATATATTTTGAATGAAACAAAAATATTGCATTGCTTCCGGACAAGATTCCGCGGCATAATTGCCAGTTAAATTTAATGAATGACTAGAGCATGGTATATACCAGGGCTGTCCAATAGGCGGCCCGCCAAGCCATTTTGTGCGGCCCGCGAGGCTTTCACAGTTTGTAATAGAATATTGCTTTTTAATATTTTTTCACTTTTATTTATTACTTTATTGAGAGAATAATCAAAAGAAACCTAAAATTGAATTATATTAACTCAATTAATTAATTTTTCTTAATTATTAGTAATTATTTAATGATCAACAAGCTATCAATGACATATCACATTTTTATAAGACTTTCAATTACGTCAATTTTAGTTTTAGCTATTTCAGTTTAAATTGTTACTGTATATTAGTTATTTTTGGTTTCTAACACACATTTCAGTGATTGTGTAACCATTGTTGTGAGATTGTGTTTTAATTTTATTTTACTGTTTACTGTAATTTAATTTTATTTTTATTTTACTATGAGCTCGTTGCATTTTGAAATGAGTTAGAGAAAACGTAAAATAGAAAATGAAAATTAAGTATATTAGTAGCGGTGGGAAAATGACTTTTTCATAACA
This sequence comes from Olivierus martensii, assembly GCA_000484575.1. Lineage (NCBI taxonomy): Eukaryota > Metazoa > Arthropoda > Arachnida > Scorpiones > Buthidae > Olivierus > Olivierus martensii. The sequence goes on along the minus strand of AYEL01064838.1, from coordinate 42,282 downwards.
AATCACATGTTAACTGCTTGGTTTAACGAATGTTTTCCTGACTTTTGTGATTTTAGTCGGAAAGTATCAACGTTTGATAGTACTTATTTGTGTGAAGGTGCATTTTCTAACATGAAAATTGTTAAGAATCGATTCAGAACCTGCCTTGGAGATTCTTCTTTTACGTATTCTGCAAATAACTAAACAGGAATGGATATAAATATCCAGCCCTTGTAAATGCTGCTGCCCGCCATCATTTATCACATTAAATAGATACATACATACTATTTTTGTTTATATGTTTATTAGATGCAATCTGGTAAATATAATTTTGTAATAAGGTTTGTTAATCTGGAAATAAAATTGGTTTCCAAAAAGCGTTATATTTATGCGTTCCGTTTGTTGAGACATTAGCGTATCAAGACCAAAGCCCCGCCCCCTTTTTTGTAACTGCGGCCCTCCATATTTCTACTAAACATGGCTGCGGCCCTCGGGCTCATTATAATTGGACAGCCCTGGTATATACTGTGCAGAGGGACATAATATCTGTGAAGTGGAAAAATTAATAATAATAGAATAATAGATAATTAATAAACCCATAGTTAAATGCCACTAGGTTCGTTTATTTCAATGGGAGAAAATATTAAAATTTTGCCATACAATATCATGCTAATAATCACCTGTTGTAATTCAAAGAAATTTTGATTTTATAAATGCAAGATGAAAATATTGAAAATTTATAAATATAAAAATATTAAGGTCAAAAGAGCTTTTAAATTCGTTAAATATATTTTACAAAGGCTAGAAAATAATTTTACCTTACATAAATTGAAAATCAATTTTATTATTATTTAGTTTTGAATGGTAATTTTACATAATATCTAATAAGATGGAGTGGAGTAAGGGCGTACTTGGGGGAAGTGCATTATCGGGCTTCTTTTATTATAACATAATCGAAATTTTGTTATTTGATATTGTAGTATTCTATTACAAGTTAATATAGATCTATCGACGTAGATTTGTAGTATTCTACTACAAGTTAATATCGACCTTTCGACGTAGATAACCTCACCGATGATGATGCGAATCCAGTATTTACATCGACTTTTACAAACGAGTCCGCATTTGAAAGCAAACAAAATGTTGACAGCATTTTAAAAGTGCAATAATTCTTAAGATTACTTCATATTAGGAGATATAAACTTTGACAGCATTTTAAAAGTGCAATAATTCTTAAGATAACTTCAAATTAGGAGATATTTTTAGTAAGTACGAAGAATATTGATTGCGGTTTACATTACATAAACAATATTTTTTGGCATTTCAAAATTTGTTGAGATAAACCCTTGTAAGCTCTTACCCCGTAAATATTGTTACCTGGGGAAAGTCCGAATCTGCACCTTGGGGTAATAGCATATTAGGTCCTCATAACGCGTTCAATTTTATTTTTTCGTGTTCTACATTTTAATGTGTTTATTAACTTCTTTTTCTAGCATATAACATGAGTCGCAGCTACGTCAGAAAAACCAACAGCGGCGATTATTCAAAAGAAATGAACGACATGCGAACGTTGTCCGAGATGTCGATTGATAAATGCAAAGTTATCAATTAAAATTTTTGTATAAACCATTTTTTTATTCGATAAAAAACATTTTTTCATATTTCACTATACCATCCCTAAATTTCATAAGGGGGACTCAACCTCCGTCCCTCCTGCCTTTATGTTAAAGCCGATTTCGATGGGCTTTAACATACAAGTTGGGGCCATCGAAAAGTCACCTGTGTAAAAGGGTCACTTTTCGATGGCCCCAAGATCACTATGCTTTCGTTTTTAAAAAAATCGAGGTCAAATACCATGACGCCGGATCATGCCGTTTATATACCTAAAAAATTAGACTCCTTTCAATTAAGCCTGTGGCATAGTAACCGGTGCATATTAGTTAAGGCGCTTGCATGCGGAACTGAAGGTTGTGAGTTCGAGTCTCGTTTACGTACTGTTTTTTTTTTTTAAGTGAATAAATTAAAATATTACTAGCAATAAAACTTCAGAAATAAAAATCACGTTTTTTTTGTCATAGTTACGTATGGGGTGGTAACAACTCGTCGAATTGCTACTATCCCATACGTAAAGAGGCTTTGAGCGCAAATGGATATATTAGATATCACTCGACGCATAGTAAATTACAATTAGAGAGTGCGAGAGAAAAAACGAGAAACAGTCCAAACAATAATTGAAAAGTAATTTTGCCAAACGTAACTATGACAAAAGAAAACTTACTTTTACCTTGAAGTTTTGTTGTTAATAATATTTTAATTTATTCAATTGAAAAAACGAGGTACGCAAGCGAGACTCGAACTTACAACGTTCAATTCCACAGGAGGCACCTTAGCCACTACACCGCGGCTTTGGTTGAAATATCTGCAGCTTTTTAGGCATATAAACAGTGCGGTCCAGCTTTATATTTGACCTCGATTTTTTTAATAACGAAGGCATAGTGACCTAAACTCTTTTACAGGAGTCACTTTTTGATGGCCCCAACCTGTAGGTTAAAGCCTATCGAAATCGATGGGACGGAATTGTCCTCTGACATTTCAAGAATTCAATTTTCGTTTCTTTAACAAAGAATAACTAAAACGAAATAACCTATCTTAATGTGGTAAAAAGCATTTTATAGTAGATTTGTTCCTAATTCTGCTTGTTCTTAGGGTGCGTAAATAAACTTCAAAACTTTTTTAACTTGCACGTACACACTTACTCGTTCGGGAAGTGCGGGATAAGCTACTTTTGTAAGATTCTGTCGCAAATATAAAATTTTCAAAAATGATTTAAACGGTATAGCTGTGGAATGCCATTGTTAACGACCCTGCCAAATATCAATACGATAGGTTGAAATGCCTTCGTTTAAAGTCCAACTTTGTAAAAACTGCTGTGCACTTACTCCACTCCACCTTAATTAAATGATCGGTTTGTTATCGAAGGCGTACTATTATGTTTGCATTGTAAAATCGATTGCTCTCTTTTCATTTCTATTTAACCTTTCCGATTACAATGTCTATTTCGGCATTATTGTTTAATTCTTTAATCCCTAAACAAATGAAAGTTTTATCGGTTGTCTACTATCTGTTGTGATACAAAATAACTCCTAAAGATTTGTTCGGAGGGTTTGAAAACTATCAAAAGTTTTTTGGATTATGACAGCAACAATCTCACCAGTAATAAATAGTAAATAATAATACAAACAATAAAATTCTAGTCATTGTAAAAAGCACATAACTAGTTGCAAATATGAAAAAAAGATATGGTAGAACCATTTCTCCACTAAGCAGCCAAAGAAAAAAATGACAGAATTACATCGACGACTTCGAATGTGTTAACTTCCATCGGTTACAGCCATGCGATAAAAATACAAATCTTAGAATAGAAAACTAAAAAATAGTGATAAATTAAAAAAAATTCCATAATTCTAATTTTATTCTCATTCTTCTACGGTTGTGCGAAATATGTACATATAGGGAACAAAACATCTATTACCCCATAATTTTTTGCCTTGTAGGTGATACGCTCACGTACACCAATTTATGCAATACTACAGTTCCTGTAAGTTTTATATTCTAAGAAAGGAACAGTATATTTCAAATGGAAGCAGGAGGCCTCAACAAATTTTTCAGCGGACTCTAATTTTTATATTAGAGGTAATTTAGAGGTTTCATGAAGAAGGCTACGTTATATTCAAAGTGTACGCGAAGCTTTTAGAAAAAGATTTTGACAAGAATATTTGGGAATTCTTCAAACAGCCAAGCCAAGAACCAACCGGATTAGTTGTGTTAAGGTTGGTGATATCGTTCTCATCGGTGGCGAGGACAAGAAACGATTAATCTGGCCCCTTGGTCGTATAATGGAGTTGCTTCCAGGTGCAGATGGAATAAGTCGATGTGCAAGAGTCAAAACCCAGAGAGGAGAACTAGTTCGAGCACTTCAAAGTCTTTACCCGTTAGAAGTTTCTTCTGTAGAAGAAATTCCAGCAGAAAAGCCAGATAGCAAAATTGTAAGAGAAGGCAATTCTCAGAGAACTATAGAACCTGCTAAGGAGAGCAGAGGTGGTGACGTCGTGACTAATGACTCTTCATTAGTCATACGAAGTGGTAGAAAAATAAGACTCCCTAATAAACTGTCTTTGTAGAAAGAAAACCTCCTAACTGTTTTATAACTTTAGCATATTATTGATTTGTAAGTTAACTTTAAAATTATCATTAACTTAGGTGGGAAGATGTCGGGAATTCTTTAAATAATTGGAGGAAAAATGTTGCAAGTTTAGGGGAAGGTCCAGTTATTTATGACCATCTGTAAAAACATCAGTTCGGAGGGGCAATTTGCAGTGTAACCCGAATCTCACCGTAAACAGGGAGATGAAGACTGTTTTTAGCTCGGTTGCCAGATTTTGCTACTTTTCGCAAATATTGCTATTTTTTGAAACCATGAGTTACTAAAATTTAAGCTTCGCTACTTTGCGGATTTTATGCTATTTTATGTGATAACCATGCTAATTTTCGCTACTTTCTACCATACATTAAAAGCATTAATTTTTTATTTGCTAACTGATGATCACAAGAAACAAGTTAGTAACCTGAGTCGGGAATTCTTTAAATAATTGGAAGGAGAATGTTGAACTTTAACCCGAACCTCACTGTAAAACGGGGAGATGACATCATGACGACTGTTTTGGTCAGTTCTGCCGTTAAGCTGAGTCCAGACGAGTTCTGTGCTTTTTTCTGGACTGTACAACTTGTTCTTACCATTGCCAGTGCCATCGCTATATTTGAATGTGAACTTGTTTATCCGGTGTAGCATAATTCGATTACTTTTCTGCGATTATATATATTGTAATTTATTTTCATTTAAAGTGCATAGTCCATATATCCATTATGAGCAAAGTGAATAGATCCTATTTTCAAAAATCTTAGCTTATAACTCCTATGTTTGAAATGTGGCTCGAAGAAAATTAATTTTTTATTTTTTATATTATATAATTATTTTTAATTTTATTTTTGATTAAAAATTAATTATTGTGATGATCACAAGAAACAAGTTAGTAACCTGAGTCGGGAATTTTTTAAATAATTGGAAGGAGAATGCTGCAAGTTGAGGGGAAGCTCCGGTTATTTATGACCGTCTTGTAAAAACATCAGTTCGGAGGAGAAACTTGAACTTTAACCCGAACCTCACTGTAAAACGGGGAGATGACGTCATGACGACTGTTTTGGTCAGTTCTTCTGCCGTTAAGCTGAGTCCAGACGAGTTCTGTGCTTTTTTCTGGACTGTACAACCTGTGCTTACCATTGCCATTGCCATCGCTATATTTGAATGTGAACTTATTTATCCGGTGTAGCATAATTCGATTAATTTTCTGCGATTATATATATTGTAATTTATTTTCATTTAAAGTGTATAGTCCATATATCCATTATGAGCAAAGTGTATAGATCCTATTTTCAAAAATCTTGGCTTATGACTCCTATGTTTGAAACGTGGCTCGAAGAAGTAAAAGATGATAAGACTAGGGCGTACTGTAAAGGCGGCCACACACGATCAGTTTTGTCGGCCGTTTTGCCTGAACAGTTTTAAAACGGAAGGTAAGAAGGACCGTGTGTGAGGCCAAAATGACCTACTTAGCGTCCGTGTACCGTCTTGAGCGTGGCATGAAGTGAATCTGTCATCTCCTAACGTGTACAGGCAAGTTGGCAAGCAAGTTGGAACGTGTGTGGGGTAATCAGTCTATAACCTCATTTTTACTCTGTAATTCGAGCAGTATACATCGACGACAATGTCTGATTTGAGAACAGTTTCAAGAGAGTTTCTCATTGAATTTATCGAGATGTACCGTGAAAATCCATGTTTATGGAAAATTAAAAGCAAAGAGTATTTTGACAAACACAAAAAAAATTTAGCATATGAAAAGTTGCGCGTAAAGTTAGCAGAGATTGATTCTGAAGCGACAAAAGAAAAAGTCTTGAAGGAAATCAATTTATTAAGGAGCTGTTTTAGGAAGGAATGGAAGAAAGTGAAAAATTCTAAAAAAACTGGAAATGGAACAGAAGATATTTACACACCAAATTTGTGGTACTATGATGAACTTTTATTTTTAAAGGATCAGGAAATTCCAAACCCAGTGTCGACACACTAGATTCACCAGAAATGGTAAGGGAAACTGTATATCATTATTAAAAATATAATAATGGAATATATTTATTCATTTATTTGTACATAATTAACAGTAATGTCCTATTGAACCAGAAAGAACCGCCCCAATTAGCAAAACAAATATAATAAATATAATGTAATTAATAATTACAATAGTATAATAATTATATTCATTTATAGAATGTTGAACAAGACGATGTTGCTGATGAACTTGAAAACTGTTCGTATGAGTCACTTTCAGAAATTTCTTTGTCAGATAGTTCATCGAGGCTACCAAAAAAGAGAAAAAAGAAAACTGATCAATGTGATAAAGTTTTAAATTTGGTTGCTGAAAAGCTTAAATCCACCGACGAGAGAAAGTATTCATCATATGCAAAACACATCGCTCAAAAACTCGAATGTCTCCCGAAAGAAATATCTATATTTTGTGAGAAGATTATTAATGAAGCCATTTTCGAGGCGGAAATGGGCACATTAAATAGATCATCACGAGTAGTGACTGATCGTGTATATCCATCCACACAAATATATTCATATATTGACATAGCGGACACTTCCCCTTCCAATAGTTCAAGATTTTTACCGCAGTTTCAAGGATAAAGATCAGTATATTATCATAAAAACTGATATCTTTATGCTATCAAGTCGCTTAACCATGGCACTTTCCCTTCGTTATTGAAATAATTTAAAAAATCATTTCTCACAACTTTTGCCTCTTCATCGAAATTCCTATTATGTGTACGTTGTAACGGGATTAAATTATTTCTATCGGCTTCACTTTCATCACATAATTCAGCTTCATAACGATTAGATGATCGATGTAAAAAATTGTGTAAAACACAGCAGCACAAAACAACTAGTTCTATTCTATCTAATCGTAAATTTAGTGAAAAATTTGTGTGAAAAATTCTAAATCTTGAAGCCATTATGCGGAAAGCATTTTCTATAACTTTTCTTGCACGAAACAAACGATAATTAAAAATCCTTCGTTCATCGCCCGAAGGGTTTTAACATGTTCTTACGTAATGCAAATGCTTCGTCACCAACAAAGACGAATGGGGGAGTTCCTTTGTACTGTTCAACGGTTTTTTGGGATCAGGGAGATTCAGATCATCATTCAAGAGTTTATCATAGAATTTTGTGTTCTCTATCACTCCTCCGTCAGAAACACGTCCATTTATACCGAAATTGAAGTAAATAAATTCATAGTTTGCGTTTGCAATAGCAAGTAAAACTAAACTGTTATAACCTTTATAATTCCAATAAAAAGACCCAGAGTCGGATGGTGGTATAATTTTGACATGCTTCCCATCGACCGCTCCCAAACAATTAGGAAAGTTCCATTTAATCTCAAATTGCTCCCCGATAGAAATCCATTCTTTTTCACTTGTAGGAAACTGGAAGAAAAAATTACTGGAAGAAAAATTTACTTATATTAATTCATTTTATTATTATTTTTTACTAAATTAAGTCTATTTTTAATTTAAATACGTTATCTTTTGCAGGTTGAATCCAGCGTGACAGCGTTTAACGTCTATTATACTTAAAATTTTTAATATTAATTTGTATAAAAATAATTTGTATAAAAGTAATTTGTATAAAGCCAAACTTACTTTGATGAAGTCTTTCTTTAATACTTTATATATAGCTGCACATGTCTCAGGAATAATTACTCCTAAAGCTTGAGGAGAAATTGCAGTGGAAAATTTCAGATCTTCGTAACTTCTTCCTGTTGCCAGAAAACGTAGCGTAACGCTAAGTCGTTCATGTGGTGTGATAGACGACCACATGAACGACCACATGACTTGAGGAGAAATTGCAGTGGAAAATTTCAGATCTTCGTAACTTCTTCCTGTTGCCAGAAAACGTAGCGTAACGCTAAGTCGTTCATGTGGTGTGGTTCTCATAACAGTATCACGTTTTTTAATGTATGGCGTTATTAGATGTAAAAAATGCAAATAAGTTTCGCTGTCAATTCTTAAATAATTAAACCAATCATGTTTTTTAATGTATGGCGTTATTAGATGTAAAAGATGCAAATAAGTTTCCCTGTCCATTCTTAAATAATTAAACCAATCACATGGCTCGAGTCTTAATTCTTTGAGTAAATTTATATGAGAAAACTTACTTCGTTTTCGTAACCAGTACTTAGTCCATTTAGACCTAACCTTTTTTTTCCTATTTGCTTTTGACTTTAAAACTAACACTATTGCGGAGTGAATTAGGATATTTTCAGACATGTTGCCTCAAATTCGATTCACGAAAAATGAGAGAAAGACTGACGATATATGACGGAGCGTCTGTGTGCTTTGTATAATTCAGTTTTACCTTCCGTTTTAAAACTGTTCAGGCAAAACGGCCGACAAAACTGATCGTGTGTGGCCGCCTTAAGGTATGTAGATCTGAATTAAGAGCTCATAAAAGTGATTTAATAAAGTACATTACATCTACGAAACATAAAAAAAAATTCTGAATTAATCTCATTCTCGGAAAAAAGAAAAATAAAGAAGCTCTTTGAAAACTGTAATAAAATAAGTGTATTAGAAATAAAACGTATCTAATTTTAGAAACTAAGCAATATGAGAGTTGAAGATGGCTATGACCTAGCGGAAAGCGTTACTCTGAAAAAAGTTTAAGTGAATAAAATTATTTGGACTGCTAGTGAGTGCTATAGTTTGATCTGTTACCATAGAAATAATGTATTTGTCGCTTGTTATACAGCCATACAATCTATTGATCATTTGAGTGAAATTTTTAATAAAAATGACACCGGAACCAGTTCATCAGCTTCAGAGACTTTGCATTTGCGTAGAACTAAATGCTCAGCATTAATAAAAAAAAAGTGATTTCACCTAAATTGCTCAAAGAATAGATAGCTGAAATAAACAGATCATCATTTTCCCTAATACTTGATAAATCAACAGATATTGCTTGCTGCAAACATCTCTGTTTATGTGTTCGGTATTACAACGAGAACGAAAATAAAATATCACAATTTTTATGTCTAGTTGAAGTTGTGGAAACTACTGCCAAGGCATTTATAAACATGTGAAAGATTTTTTCAATAAAGATTTTTTAAATTAGGAAATTGTTTCGCTATTGGGACTGATGGTGCTTCCAATCTTTGCGGAAAAAATCATTCACTTTTCACTCTAATGAAAGAAGACATTCCAAACCTGATTTTGATTATATGTATCTGTCATTCGCTTCACTTAGTGTGTTCATATGCATATGAGCACCTACCATCTAACTTAGATTATATGATTAGAGTGTCATATAATTGGTTTCATCGGTCTGCCTTAAGGAGAAAATCTTACATGGATTTATTTAGGGCAATAAATGATGGAAAGGATCCATTTTACAATTGATTCCACTCTCTTCAACTAAGTGGCTGGCAAGAATCAATTGCGTCAAGAGAATACTTGATCACTGGGATTCTTTAAAACTTCATTTTCAGCTTGCTTCTTCAGTCTGTGATACATATCTTGCAAGAGTACTCCACGGTATGTATTCAGATCCAATTAATGAACTGTATCTCACTTTTGTAATGCCAATTTTAACAGAATTTGAACGAATCAATTTACTCTTTCAAAGTGAGCATACTGATCATTGCAAATTGTTTAAAGAACTTGAAGATTTTACCCTTACTATACTAAGAAGAATAATTTATCCTCAAAATGTGAATCTCGAAGTTGATATGAATTTTACAAGTATTTACTTGCGTATTGAAAAAGTTGACTTTGATTATATCTTTTTAAATAAATTGGCAAGTACGAGTAAAATAATCTCAGGGGAAACCCTAAGAGAAATCTATCACAGATGTCATAACTTTCTCAAGACTGCCTGTAGGGAACTTCTGAACCGAATTCCCTCAAATTATACAACTTTCAAAAAGATTAAAAACTTTTCACCAGATATTTGCCTTAATCCAGTTCGTCCTCCTTTTTCCGATCTCCCTTTAGAATTATGTCTAAATTATGTATTCTTGAAAATCAATGGAGACAATTGCTAACGGTTTCAGTTTGCACGATTTTTCCAGGAACGTATCTACCGTATAAATCGAGGGCTGAGTATATGTAGATCTGAATTAAGAGCTCATAAGAGTGACCTAATAGAGCACATTACATCTACGAAACATAAAAAAATTCTGAATTAATCTCATTCTCGGAAAAAAGAAATATAAAGAAGCTCTTTGAAAACCGTAATAAAATAAGTGTATTAGAAATAAAACTTTATGTATTTGTCGCTTGTCATATAGCCATACAATCTATTGATCATTTGAGTGAAATTTTAATAAAAATGACACCAGAACCAGTTCATCAGCTTCAGAGACTTTGCATTGGCATAGAACTAAATGCTCAGCATTAATAAAAAAAGTGATTTCACCTGAATTGCTCAAAGAACAGGTAGGTGAAATAAACAGATCATCATTTTCCCTAATTCTTGATGAATCAACAGATATTGCTTGCTGCAAGCATCTCTGTTTGTGTTCGGTATTACAATGAGAACCGAAAATAAAATATCATCACAATTTTTAGGTCTAGTTGAAGTTGTGGAAACTACTGTCGAGGCATTGTATAAACATGTGAAACATTTTTTCAATAAATAGGAATTAAATTAGAAAATTTTTTTCGCTATTGGGACTGATGGAGCTTCTAATCTTTGCGGAAAAAATCATTCACTTTTCACTCTAATGAAAGAAGACATTCCAAACTTGATTTTGATTAAATGTATCTGTCATTCGCTTCACTTAGTGTGTTCATATGCATATGAGCACCTACCATCTAGCTTAGACTATATGATTAGACAGTCATATAATTGGTTTCATCGGTCTGTCTTAAGGAGAAAATCTTACATGGATTTATTTAGGGCAATAAATGATGGAAAGGACCCATTACAATTGATTCCACTCTCTTCAACTAGGTGGCTGTCAAGAAGCAATTGCATCAAGAGAATACTTGATCATTGGGATTCTTTAAAACTTCATTTTCAGCTTGCTTCTTCAGTCTGTGATACATATCTTGTAAGAGAGCTCCACAGTATGTATTCAGATCCAATTAATGAATGTATCTCACTTTTGTAATGCCAATTTTAACAGAATTTGAACGAATCAATTTACTCTTTCAAAGTGAGCATGCTGATCATTGCAAATTGTTTAAAGAACTTAAATTGCCAATTTTAACAGAATTTGAACGAATCAATTTACTCTTTCAAAGTGAGCATGCTGATCACTACAAATTGTTTAAAGAACATAAAGATTTTACCCTTAGTAGTAGAATAGGGAGGGGCCTGTTTCAGCCCAGATTTTACTCTTACTATGCTAAGAAGAATAATTTATCCTCAAAATGTGAATCTCGAAGTTGATATGAATTTTACAAGTATTTACTTGCGTATTGAAAAAGTTGACTTTGATTATATCTTTTTAAATAAATTGGCAAGTACGAGTAAAATAATCTCAGGGGAAACCCTAAGAGAAATCTATCACATATGTCATAACTTTCTCAAGACTGCCTGTAGGGAACTTCTGAACCGAATTCCCTCAAATTATACAACTTTCAAAAAGATTAAAAACTTTTCACCAGATATTTGCCTTAATCCAGCTTGTCCTCCTTTTTCCGATCTCCCTTTAGAATTAGCAGACCAGTCTAAATTATATATTCTTGAAAATCAATGGAGACAATTGCTTAACATTCAATGGAAAGATATTTTCCCTTCTGAATCTGAGATTCCAAAGGATGGAGCATTATTTTGGTGCCATATTTTTAACATTACAGATTCAATTGGAATTCCCGTTTTAAGAGATTTAGCAACATTTGCTTTAAAGCTTTACAGCTTACCAATAAGTAATGCAACTGTAGAAAGGATATTTTCAAGAGTGACATCAACAAAAACTAAACTTCGAAATCGCATGAGCCTTGAGCTTTTAGATTCCATTCTTAGAATCAAAATGACTCTGGAAGAAAGAGCTATATGTTGTATTGATTTCATTCCATCTCTACTAATGCTTAAATACAATTCAGAAATTTATAAGAAAAATGAAAAAACAAAGGAAAATGGCTTTTAGATTCCATTCTTAGAATCAAAATGACTCTGGAAGAAAGAGGTATATGTTGTATTGATTTCATTCCATCTCTACAAATGCTTAAATACAATTCAGAAATTTATAAGAAAAATGAAAAAACAGAGGAAAATGATGAGCAGGAAGAAGCTGAAGAGATTTTAAATGTAATAAATACTTAAATACTTTTTCAATAATTTTTTTTTACAAAATCTTCAAAAAGTAATAAAAGCAATGTATTTTGTATGTATACTGTCTATTCCGTTTAATTGGGATACGTTAGTACTAATCCATTTTGGCCCAATTAAGCGGCTGCCTCAATTAAACAAATTAATATAAATTTTAAAATAAGATATGTAATATGTAGGTAAATAAATAAGTAGATAAAAAATAAATAATAATTAAATACCTATTTTAATGCTTTATTAAACCAAAATACAGAAAATATTTGTACTATAGTGAAGAAACATACACGATAAATTTTATAATTTCAAATTTTAATTTTGCAAAAATGTATCAAGTATAGTCTGTCTTTTGTCTTTTGATTTTGAAACACTAGTTACATCAGTAATATATAAATATATATTACTGATTAACTGATATTATATATAATATAATATCAATTTTATGGTTTGTATTAAAATAGCTAGCTTTTAATTTTATCCAGCAAAGCAATTTTACTTGAAAGTGTAAATCATTTCTTGGCATATTGGCAAAGATTTAAAAAATTTTAAATATAATCGACACTAAAATGTAAATAAATATCGCTAGATACAATAACAGTAGCCTCTTAAGCAGACGTATACTGTACTTGCCAGACGCACGATGATAGATGACTGATTCGTATCACGCTAGTGTTATCAAATATTAGTATACGTGGTGTTGATATACTTTCCAAAAATCCTTAAAATACATTAAAAATTGCTAAATTCCTTTTGCTATATATTTATATACATATATAAAAGGAATTCGTACATCGCAATACGTTCAAACGCATGGCCGTTAGAATTAAAAATATAAAATAAATTTTCGTAGCGAGCGATTCCTGACATGATAAATGCATCAGAATTGGCTCCATGCCAAAAATCAGAGTGTTCGGTTTCAAGAAAAACACCCGGTATATATATATATATATACACAGTCGATGTATGAATTCCTTTTATATATATATATAATGCCATGCTACTTTTTCCTTGCTACTTGCTACTTTGCTACAAAAGATTCTGGCAACACTGGTTTTTAGTCAGTCCCTCGGCCGTTAAGCTGGAGTAGAGTCCAGTCGAGTTTTGTATTAAATAAGAGTTGTAAAATTAACTGAGATTCTATACTGTATTTTTTTGGACTGTACACCAGGAGCAGACTGTAACATATTTTCGGTTCTGGCATTATCCTGACAATCGGTTCACAGCCCATTAGTTAGACTTGGTATTAGGACAATTCACCGCACGGATATATTGTTTCAAGGGAATTTGCCCTAAGATATAAAAAAAAATAATAATAAAGAATAGTAAAAATAAGGAGTATTTCAAAAAATTAAATATTTTTTTAATAAATTTTTTTGCAATACTCCTGTCTTTATTTTATTTTTATATTTTAATGACCTTGAGACGATATATCTGTAAAATATATTAAATAAATTAAATACATAATATTTTTTACAAAACAAACTTTAACGACAAATAAAAAAAACTACCTAATTAGTAGTACAAATCTTTATTTATGTGAAAATACTAAAATATTGATAAATGTGAATAAAAATGAATAAAGAAGAATCTGAAACAAATATACATTATATTGAAAGTGCGGTACAGGACATAAAAAATTGGTTCGACGGCTGCCGGCCTATATTTTTTAAAGTACTAGGACGGAGGCGGAGAACGTGGGAAGTAAGTTAACTTTTAAACTAAAATATAATACGTTAACTTCCTCACAACTTCTGTATTTTGACATACAGGATAAATAAATCAATAAATCAGTAGTTACTGTATTCGGCTTAGAGTCACAGCTGTACCTCTTGATAAACAAATAAATATAAATATTGTTTATAATATGGCCCCACAAAAATTCTTTTCTCCTAACTGACCATGTTTTGTAATTTTGTTTTGTTAACAGGTTGTCCACTCTTATTTTAACGCATCAAGTAATTTATTTAATTGTTTATATAATATGAATTTTATTGAATTATATATCCAATAAGAAATCTCAAAGAAATATGTTTCTTGATTAAATTTCAGCATAAAAATCAATTATATTAGAATATAAACATTACTATTCTTTTCATACAGGTAGGCCTCGATTAGTGCAAGTCTGAATAATGCGATATTCAATTAGTGCAACTTATAAAAATGATACCGTTTTTCACTTAGTGCGAGCAAATACTCAATTAATGCAAGTTTGCAAGCATAGACAAGTCTTACTAACAAAGGTCCGTCCCCTTTTATGATGTCAATTAACAAATTAATGTTAATTTTCGGTTAGTAAAACCAGACAAGGAGCAATCCAAGAACAGTCACTTGGCTTTGAAGGGGTGAAACACCAGAAAGATGGGCTTTTTTGCCATTACCTATTTAATATTACTATTATTCAACTTTGTTCTTGTATACATACAGTATAGTACAGAATTTGTCTTACTAACAAAGCTCCGTCTCCTCCTATGATGTCAATTAACAAATTACCGTTAATTTTCGGTTAGTAAAACCTAACTGATGTCAATTAACAAATTACCGTTAATTTTCGGTTAGTAAAACCAGATTGATGTCAATTAACAAATTACTGTTAATTTTCGGTTAGTAAAACCAAACAAGTGTCAATTAACAAATTACCGTTAATTTTCGGTTAGTAAAACCGGACGAAGAGTTGTAAACACAGATCAGTCTTACTAACAAAGCTCCTTTTATGATTCAATTAACAAATTACCGTTAATTTTCGGTTAGTAAAACCGGACGAGGAACAGTTGTAAACACAGATCAGTCTTACTAACAAAGCTCCTTTTATGATGGCGTTAACAAATTACCGTTAATTTTCGGTTAGTAAAACCGAATGAGGAGCATAACACAGATCAGTCTTACTAACAAAGCTCCTTTTATGATGTCAATTATAATTACCGTTAATTTTCGGTTAGTAAAACCGGACGAGGAGCAGTCCAAGACCAAGATCTACCGTTAATTTTCGGTTAGTAAAACCAGACGAGGAGCAGTCCAAGAATCCGTTAATTTTCGGTTAGTAAAACTGGACGAGGAGCAGTCCAAGAATGGTACTAACAAAGTTCCGCTCCTTTTATGATGTCAATTAACAAATTACCGTTAATTTTCGGTTAGTAAGATTTATGATGTCAATTAACAAACTACCGTTAATTTTCGGTTAGTAAAACCATGATGTCAATTAACAAATTACCGTTAATTTTCGGTTAGTAAAACCAGATTGATGTCAATTAACAAATTACTGTTAATTTTCGGTTAGTAAAACCAAACAAGTGTCAATTAACAAATTACCGTTAATTTTCGGTTAGTAAAACCGGACGAAGAGTTGTAAACACAGATCAGTCTTACTAACAAAGCTCCTTTTATGATTCAATTAACAAATTACCGTTAATTTTCGGTTAGTAAAACCGGACGAGGAACAGTCCATGAACAGTCACTTAGCTTTGAAAGAGTGAAACATCAGAAAGATGGGCTTTTTGCCGTTAACTCTCTTTTAAAAAGTATCAAAATGAATAAAAGGAAGAACACTTTTGATGATAAAACAAGAAATGAAAAAAGAAGAGGTTAGTGATTACGCTACAGCAAAAAATTTATGTGATTGAGTGTCATAAAAGCAGCACTCAACTTCCACTTTCGATTTGCTATTTTGATTTCGATTTGGCAGTTGGTTTAATGATGGTATGAGACACAATTCCTGGTAAGTTATTAATTGGTGTGATGATGGTTTGAGACGCAATCCTGGTAGTCTATTAATTTAGATGATGTAAAATATGAAAATAAATATTTCTTAAACAGTTAGTGTTAAGCTCTTTTGGTTTCGATTTGGCAGTTGGTTTGATGATGGTATGAGATAAAATTCCTGGTAAATTATTAATTTAGATGATGAACACCGATATGTAAAATATGAAAATAAATATTTCTTAAACAATTAGTATTGTGGTTGTTCATCATGAGGTTGGCTAATGGCCGGAATCTCACAAAGTAAGAACCAATTACCATTTTTACATATAGTTAATATTTCGAATAGTGCAAGAAATTTGTGGGACCCATTATTCGCACTAATCGAGGCCTATCTGTATTAGGTTTCAAAAATATTTTTATTTTATTTATTAAAAAAAATCATAAATAAAAATTTTCCATCTTTTTCCAATTACCAATCTTGTAAAAATTACCAATCTCGTTCTTTAAAACAAAGTTAGAACAATTATTATAATACCCAAAGATGATAACTCAAATAATGTCTTTAATCCATTATTTTAAATTTTTACACTAGACTAAAATATGCTGTCCAGGATATATTAAAATGGAAATAAAATGATGCAATGTTTGTGAAGAGGTTGGAAAATATTTGATTCTTTACAAATTAGACTTAGATATCCATACTATTAAGTTCTGGTTTGGAATTGTATAAACATTTATAAAAATAATTATAAATAAATTCCTAGTCATCTCTCTCAAATTCCCAATTCTTCTTAGAAGGGAAATTCCAATCAAAATTTTCTGTTTATATAAAAATATATTTTTGTGTTATGCTTTATTTATAATTAAATTCTGAAAAACTGAGAAAATTATTTCTATATTATCAGTATTGCTAATATAGAATTTATATCTATATTAGCAATATAATATTTATAAAATAATATCAATATAAATTAAAATAATAACATTAAATATCTTTTATTTACCAATTTCTTCTTGTTGATTTTCATAAATATGTTCAGGCAATGGGAAGTGATTTTCTTCAGATGATAATTTACTTGTTTGATTTTCAACCAATATCTAGAAAATAAATTTGAATATTTGATATTTTAATAATTAAACAAATTTGGACTAATTAAATTCATCAAATGTCAAGGGGTCTAAAAATAAGGAATTGGGATATTAATTTAAAATTTCCTAATTGAATTTCAAGTTAAAACAAACTTTTATTTTGGATAATTAATCTAAATTATTAATTATTAGTTGAAGTGACAAATTCAATTTTCTTTAAATATTTAAATTAAACTTTATTGTAAATTAGTCTGTTAGCAGTCAAAATAATTTAGAGTAAGCTATATACTGTCTATTTTAACTTTGGATCAACTACAATTGCAATACAGTCGCACAAAAAAGTAAATTGCCACCGTTATATTAATCGGCTTAGTGACGAAATCATGGAGTGAACTGTGATGGCACTTTCTAACCTGACAAACTTAACTGAAATGAAAACAAAACAAACAGAACAAATTAAAGCTAATTAGTATATTAATAAACATTTTATTACAATAGGTAAATAATATGTAATAAATACGAAATCTAATCCTAGTAAAAACATTTTCTTTGGTGAAAGATTGTTACAGAAACGTAATTGAGATAATTTGCATACCATTTGTGGCACATTTTATAGTTTAATACTTTTGCGACACATTTTATAATTTAATACTTTTGCGATGACTTTTTACGAAACTATTACCAAATTAGACAATATTATATTTTTTTAATATTTTTTTATTGAGTTATATACTAAATTTAGATAACATATTTAAAATATTGCAAAAATAAATTATATTTAGAATAACCAGTAAAGCTTCAGAATAGTTCGCTCCATATTTCCAATTGAGAGAACAGAATATTACAGATCCAATAGTATCTTACAAGTTCAGAAAACTATAAGATGAAGTTTACTGATGTCATTTTTTTCCATTCCTCTCAATTCAACAACAATCAAAATAAGTTCAATATACTACATATTAGAATTAAAAAGTGTGTTAATATTGTGAATATAAATTTTTACCTGTTATACACTACTACTAAAATAAATGACTACATTAACATAAAATATGATTTCGTATAGTTATATACTAAATTTAGATAACATATTTAAAATATTGCAAAAATAAATTATATTTAGAATAACCAGTAAAGCTTCAGAATAGAAGATCCTAACAGGTTTGTATGAAGTTTGAATAAATTATTACGTATTTTTGGTTTCTATAAAACTAAGGTAAACTAATTAAAATTTATTCAACTTCATACAACCTGTTAGGATCTGTAGGAAACCGGTACATCCTTTTAATAGATGAATTATTTTCACATCCTTGAAAGGTACAGTAATTAGAATTTTTTAGGTTCCATTGTAGTAAAAGCAATGACAACGTTTGTAACTCAAGTTTTGAATAACTGATTCCAAACTAATGATTGTAATAAGCACACGATGCAAATTACTCGTCAACTATATAACGGCTTTTTTACCTGCCGCGGATATAGAAATTTGGCGCATGCTCAGATTTTCCTGGTGTTTCATAACCCCGTTCGCGAGGGGTCGCTGAATGTCTAAGCGAAATCTACCCGATAAGACCTTCCACGCTTATCTATATAACCGCTTTGACTACTACTAAAATAAATGACTACATTAACATAAAATATGATTTCGTATTACTCAAACATTTAGAAAAGATAAGTCAATGAGAAAGGCGTTTCAATATCAAAATACTAGAAAGGATCGAACATTACTTTTAAAGTTAAAAAATTTTTTAGATTTTCAAATAAGAATTTTGTTCTACTACTAAAAACATAAGCACACGATGCAAATTACTCGTCAACTATATAACGGCTTTTTTACCTGCCGCGGATATAGAAATTTGGCGCATGCTCAGATTTTCCTGGTGTTTCATAACCCCGTTCGCGAGGGGTCGCTGAATGTCTAAAGCGAAATCTACCCGATAAGACCTTCCACGCTTATCTATATAACCGCTTTGACTACTACTAAAATAAATGACTACATTAACATAAAATATCATTTCGTGTTACTCAAACATTTAGAAAAGATAAGTCAATGAGAAAGGCGTTTCAATATCAAAATACTAGAAAGGATCGAACATTACTTTTTAAAGTTAAAAAATTTTTTAGATTTTCAAATAAGAATTTTGTTCCACTACTAAAAACATCATTTTAAGATTTATATATAAGAATAACAACAAAAGCATTTAATTTTTAAAAGTTTGCAAAAATCTAAAAGTTACAACGAATCCACTAATTTATGTATAATAATACTGTATATAAGAAATATTTTTTTTGTTACAAGCAGTTAAATAATTCTCGTAGTTATATATTATAATAATTACGAAATTCTCGTATTAACTAATTAATCTTACAGACGTCATGGTCACGAAATTGTTAAACAATTTTGTAGTCATTGCGTCTATAAAGTTATTAAAGTTTTATTATGAATGAAGGCTAATTTTCGTTACGCGCCTCTATAACACTTAATAATATTTTAATTCAATACAGACTCGATGCTATTAAACAAACAACCGGGCGGCGGCTGGATAGCCGAGTGGTAATGCTGTCAGCCTACTACGCGGTAGGACCCGGATTTTTTTCGGGGTACTGGGCCCGGTCCGCTGATCCCCGTCTTTCACCATCCGACCCCCCTCCACGAGTGTGGGTGCAGCCTGAGGTTGGAACTGGCCCCGCCCCCTTAGTAATCTTCCTGATTGGAAAGGGAGCGTAAAATATGTTAAAAAACAGAAACAACCTATTAAAGTATTGTTTTGTAAGTTATTTTTACTTAGGTATATCGCTCACCCGCAAGAAAACTGACACAACTCAAAATTACCCCATTAATTAAGAGAGACATAAGAAAAATTATCAATTTTTGATTACTGTTATACAGTGGTACCTTGGTTAACGACGGTAATCCGTTCCAGCATTACCTTCGTTATCCAAAGCGCGATTCCCCATAGGATTTAATTGAAAATTGATTAATTCGTTCCGGTTCCTTCCCACCACCATAGTAAATATTAAAAATGCAGATAAAACTCATTTAAAATGTCCTAAAAATATGGAAAATATCATTTATTTATTATATTTGCTACAAAAAATTAACATTCCACCAACAATTCATTTTAGTAAACTGCTTTTAACTATCAATCTTCACCAGAAGGACAATTGGGCTCATTTCGGAGTTTTTTGACAAACGAAACCGTAAACACTGATTAGCGGCTTATAGATTCAATGATTATTATACAGATAAAATTTGATTTTGCCTTTTGATGGCCAACGAACAGTGACACGCACCGATTTATTGTCTGTATGAACTATAAGATCTCGGACAGACGTTTTTTTCTAATAGAATCCGAAACTGCGGCGTCACACCACTCGCGGGTGTTAAGTAATATATAATACAAATAAACAATTGAATTAGACTTTGTTGGCAGAATTTAAAATAATAATCGTCTAGAAATCATCTTTAAGAAACTAAAAACTAGTGAAATGTTGCCCGTCTATTTTTAATTAAATAATTTGTTTTCATTATTATATGTTAATTATCATTTAGTTAAATATATTTTTATATGGTTATAATTTTATTAATTTAATAATATTGTCGGATTTGAATTGATTGTTAAAAAAATAACGATTGACGGAGCTAATTAATCACGTGATGCGATGACGAGATGTTTTAGAGAGCTCTATTTTGTCGGAATTCACATAATCAGGAGTCGTTAACCAAAGCGCGTATCGTTAACCAAGACATTTTCCTTTCAACTCGTCGTTAACCAAAGTACCACAGTATATGGAAAATTTGATCGCCCCATTAAAAAGCTATATAAGAAATACAACTTTGTATTTTGTGATTTTAATCGTTACTTTGAGAAATTGAAGTTATTATTGATAACATTCTTAAAAAAGGTGCCACCCTTTTGAGTTGTGCCAGTTTTCTTGTTACTTATTTTATCAGATTTCTAGTTGGGTAGGAGAACATTTTCTTAACTTTAATGATGTAAAATTAAAATTCTTTTCCGTTTTGCACGTGTAGTACGTTTGACACACTGGAAGACCATAGTTATAAAAACTTATTATTAGCATGAATGAACAAGGATCAAAATATAAGAAAAACAAAATAATAAATTCTATAAAAAACAGACAAAAGGATTATATTTTTTGGAAATGATCAATTTCAAAAAAAAAATATTTATTGATAGAATACAAATCTGTCTGTTTAATAGATTTCTGAATTGAGACATTAAAGTAACAAACACAAACAAATTTATTTATTTCTTTTTTTCTTATTGGAATTAAGATTACATTGAGTCAATGTTTTAATGAAATATTTTTTTTTACAATGAAAAGAAAAAAGAAGCATACGTTTTAGGAATGTGGTTGGAAGCAATCAAAGATAAACAGTCTTGTTTCTTTCTTTCGGCCACAGGTAATCGTTTTGAATACACTTTTTGCAAAAAGTGATCTCCTTATTATCCCGAACTCTCCTTCTGACTTCAATTTCCATAACATCATTTTGGCTGTAAGAGGTTTTTACACCAAAGACAAATGGTTTTGATTTTTCGAATCTCAAAATCTTGATTTTGTTGAAGTCAATAGAATTTCCATCATTATCTTTCAAAATGTTAGTGCCAATTTCTGTACTAAGTCGTTTTAAATCATAAAAGTCCGAATGAACCAACTCATTAACATTAAAAGGATGCCCCTTTCTCTTTGCCGTTCTGATCAGTGTTGCATATTGTTGTGGGATGTAAATTGGTCCACTCTTTTTTGCCTTATTAACCTGCTTTTCAATTACCGCGTGAACAGCATCACCCTCATTTTGGGTATGTCCACAAATCAGAAATTTGTGTGTAATTGTTTTAATTTTTAGTTTTTTTTACAGCAAACAAAAATAAGGAAATTATGTATCTGTTTTTGTTTTGTCCGCAACAGTTATCGGAATAGAATGTAAATTCCAAATTTTCGTCATCTATTAATGATGCTAACTTTTCCAGATACATAAATAAACACGAACCTATTTCATTTGCTCCTCTTAACCCTTCAGATTCATACCAGAAATAGCACTCTACTGCTCTATATTATCTGATCCAAGCTGACAGACCGTAAAGTTATATGAATTAATTTTTGATTTATAATAAAAATGGAAACATCTCCAATAGGACACGATAAGACAGCTTGTAGGTCAAAAGTGGACACCACAAAATTCGGACTGACATGTCGTTTGTCACGGATTAGGTTATACGGATACGAAACTTTTGAGATTTTTTAAATCAAGCGCTTCACGCAACCACAGGATGTCACTGCGTTACACTGCAAAATGACGTCTGGTGGTTCTGTGTGTGACGCAGCTTTCTGCAGTAATTGCTAAGTAGTAAATTGAATTAATTAGAAGTTTATGCAGTGAAATAGTAAATAACAATAGTATTGAGTTCATTTTTACTTGTAATATATTCACCATAAAAATGTTAAAATAAAGCATAAAACATAAATAAGAATCATCACTGATATCATTTAGGAAAATTGTTATGAAAATTTTTGAATAATTTCATATATAAAACAAATTAAGAATCATCACTGATATCATTTAGGAAAATTGTCATGAAAATTTTTGAATAATTTCATATATAAAACAAAATTATCCAGAAGTAATACAAATTATTTAAATTTTTACTACATCATCAGATCCTCATCAGAGTGACCATATGCAAATAGCCATTGTCTGTGCATCTTCTCTGTAATCATTACTGTAAGTGTAATTTTGATTTTTTGTAGACTGTGCAAAGTTGCGGGTTAGAACGAATGCAATACTATTAATTATAACTAAACCTAACAGCTAGCGACTCTGCAATCCAGAGTTCGACCTCAGCTCAGATCTTTAACTAAACTCTAACTTAAATATAAAACACTCTAACAACACTTCACGTTAACTGGCAAAACAAAACCAGAAACGAGAACGTACAACTATGAGTAACAAACGAGTGTTAGAACTAGACGGACAAAAAGTGTTAGAAACTTACGCTAATAAAATGAATAAATTTTCAAAACAAGTTAAATAATAAAAAACAAGTTTATTGGACTCTAAACACTTACAAAAAAGTGTTAATAAATCTTTATTAACTATAATAAAGCAAACAATCAATTAATCAACAAAACTTGTTTAATCCAAATCAAATATCAACCTTACAAAGTGTTAATAAATGCTTTATTGAAACTTTAATAAAGCAACAGTAATTAACCAACAAAACTTGTTTAATCCAATTCAAAATTCAACAATCCAATTATTCACAAAAAAAGAACCTGTACTAAATTACTATCCTCCACTTCCGATACAAACTTCAAACAATCGTCGATCTTTACAAGAACTAAAATGTCACTCGCCAATTTTACGTCTGTAATCAACACCTCTCGTTATCAAACACCTCAATTGGCTGGTCGGATGTGTCCAATCAGATTTAATATCAGCACTCTTTGCAGTTAAGGTTAAAAATACATTTATTTTTTAAAAATGCACTAACTTTTCGGTGTTTATTTACACCCTCTTCAGGTACGTTATTCTACAAGAGTTTTGAACATTTCATATCAACAAAACATTCTTAGAACATGCATTCTTTACAAAAAAATTTTTGAATTTGTAAATCTAATTCAGCACCAATTCACAATGGAAAAACATTCGTAAGATAGAATCACTTTAGACTTTATTAAGCCATCTTCAACTCAAAAACAGTGATAACATTGTTTTTGAGTTGAAGATGGCTTAATAAAGTCTAAAGTGATTCTCTCTTTCGAATGTTTTTCCACTGTGAATGGTGCTGAATTAGATTTATAATTTTATGATAAAAGTGGAAGTTTATCCATATTATTTTTGAATTTGTTGGAACAAAAAAGCCCCAACATTATTTAATTTATTATGAAACGACAAAGACCCATTGAAGCAAATGGAACGTAGAGGAGTATATAGGATTCCCCTTAAGGACGTAAAAACAGGTGAAGAATCAGCATACATTGGGGTCACCACAAGGACGGTAGCTGAGAGACTAGAGGAACACAAGAGTGATATCGCTAAAGATAAACTAACTACATTGTTAGCTATGGAGGTTAGTGCATTTTTAAAAAATAAATGTATTTTTAACCTTAACTGCAAAGAGTGCTGATATTAAATCTGATTATTATATTTAATAAAAGGAATTTTTATATTTCATCTATAGTATTGATAATCATCTCTTTCATTTTAAATTTTACTTTTATCATTGTTAATATTATATTAATTTTATTCAAACTTATTTTTTCAATAATTTAAAAATTTGTTAGCTTGACATTTTAAATTGAAAAGATAGTTCATTTTTTAATAATATTATCAGAATAAAGCATAATAATCAAATAAATCAAAAATTTCCTAATTCTTTTCAAAAGGAGATTAATTTGGTTAAAACAATTTTCTAACAATGATCATTAGTGAGAATTATAATAAATAATAGAGTGCATAATAAAATAAAAGTAGGACAGGTCAAAGTCAACTTCCTCACAACTGCAATGAAAAAAGAATAATTATTGAGTCAAGGTCAAGTGAGAAAACTTTTGAATAACTTCTTTAAAGAAGTTAGAAACAGATTTCATCTAGAGTTATCCATTGCAGGGAGAGGAAGGATAATAGGATTATGGGAATCAGGGCAATTATCAATGAGATCTATAAATCAATAGCTGAATATTCATCGTAAAACTGTGTCAAATTGGATAAAAAGATGGCGAGAAGAACATGATTTGTACAATAAATCGAAATGTAGAAGGCCACAAGATACGTCATCTTCACAAGATGAAGCAATCGGAAATGCTGCTGCAAATAATCACTGACCAATACGAAAAAAATTAAACATCAACTTCAGTTACAATGCTTATCTGAAATAATACAGGAACATTTAAGAGAATTTGGATTCAAGCATCATCGTCCTGTGATGAGAGAATACTTAACGAACATTCATAAACAAGAAAAATAGAATGTGTTACAATATTTATCCTACACGCACAAGTTTTGGAAATCTGTGATATTTTCTGATGAAAAAACATTTGCATTCAACTCTCACAAAGAACTTCATTGATATAGACAAGCAGGAACTCATTGTTCACCTGGAAATATAGCTCATATACGAAAATCTGGTTATAAAAGCATAAATATGTGGGGTTGGATATCTGCACATGGTCCAGGAGAACTAATTCAAATAGATGGCTGATTCAATTCATCCCAATATATGAGTATATTAGAATCTGTTCTCTTGCTAACTATGTCGGCTGTTTATTCTCCAGGACATTCTTTTTCATTTGTTCAAGACAACTGTCCCGTTCATACAAGCAGAATTATAAAGCAGTGGTTTCAACAGAATCCCGAAATAAATTGCTTATCTTGGCCAGCCAAAGCTGCAGATTTAAATCCATTAGAAAATGTATGGGGAAAAATAGTACAGGAATGGGATTGGGAAGGTTCTTCTTCACATAATGTTTTAATTCAAGCCCAACAAATTTGGGAGAAAATGCGAATACAACCGGATGTTTGAAAATTTCATTGAGTCTATTCCATCCAGACTAAATGAAGTAATTGATGTTGCTGGGAACTGGACTTCTTATTGAATTCTTCTTCTTGTATTTTATAAAGTATTCATAATATTCTGATACATTTGTAATTTAATCCAATATGCCATACTAAATTCTTATTCAAATTAACATGTTACATAATGGAGAAAATATTAAAATTTTTATTGTAAACTTGATTGTTTTATTTATACTATTTAAGATTTTGATATACACTATAAATTAAATTTTTACATTTTCATATGAAATGTAAGGAATATATACTAGTATAATATTAAAAAGATAACATATAAAATTGAGAAGAAGGAAGTTTATCACATAAAGAAAATGAAGTGTTGAACAGGCCCTTATTATAGCACATCACTAATATAATTATTTTTATTATAGAAATTTCCTAATTATACAGATTTTAATTCATAAAATTCTACATTTTACATTTATTTATATTTATTAAATAACTATGTTGACTTCAGAAATGTATGACAACTCACAGATAATTTGTTTTGTAACATGTGCAATTGGTATTTATTGCTAATAGTAAAACATCATTTATGTGATTTGCAATTAAATAAATGACGTTTTCAGTGTGTTTTCATGAAAAAACAAAGTTTATGAACAGCCATATAATTTAAGTTGCTATATTGTAGAAACTGAAATAGAACTATAGATGAGTAAAAAGAAGTGTCAAATATAAAGATATGTTTAAGAACAGAGAGGTCTCATATATAGATGACCTTTAGTAATAATAGTTTTCATCAAGTTCTAACAAATAAACACACAACATATCGATAGAAAAACAAGCAGAAAGACAATGAAAATTCAGAAACAAGTGAGAAGGTGAAGTTCTCTGAGAGAAGTCATTTCAGGATCTTATCATGTTCAAATATAAAAAAATGGGACTAGGGTCCATTTCTGGAAAATATTTTAAGCAATACAAGTTTTTTCAGGTTATTTGTTTTCATAATAAATTCAATACTGTAAACTCATGCATTGTTTAATAGATGGAGAAGAGAGATCAATGAAACAAATAACTATAGAGGAGTAAGAAAGATCCCTTTCTCCTCTTCAGCTTGAAAGAGAAAAAAATAGTTCAAAAACACAAATATGCGTTCTTGCATACTCTGGTTCTAAACTTAAAATTGTATATAATAAATTAATAATCAACGATAAATGTCTTTTAATTCTGTTGGATTAATATATAATGATTTTGCTGTTCAAACAAGTCTTGAATCTGATTTATTTGATGCTGTTCTTATTCAAGCAAAAAAGTAAAATCCTACACTTATATTCATTTCATCACTTTCGAAACTCAATGTTGACAGCTATTAGTTGTAACATTCTTTTCATGTTGAGATGTTAGTTCATATCTAAATATTTTTATGTTGAAGTACAGATCAAAATGTCAATCTACACAAATTGATAGTAATTAATAATTGTTTTAGATAAACCAGTGATTTAAATGAAATAAACCTACATCTTTAAATTTAAACCAACAGCAATAAACACCATTTTCATTAATAAAATACTATTTTAGGAAAATTTATAAGTGATGCTAGAAACGGCAGACTGAAGTGAATTTATTAAATTATAAGGTGCATGTCATAAATGACATGCAAATTATAACAAAGATGGTGACATAACCAAGAATATCGATAGACATAACCTTTCAGTAAAGAATAATTTTTGCATCAGATCTCGTATTTCTTAAACACCATATTATTTATCTATGGCAATAACTATATTAATATACTAAATAGCTTTAATTTATTCTGTTCGTATTATTTTAATTTCGATTAAATTGGTCAAGATATGATTTGACGTCACGATTCACTCCATGACGTCAACACTAAGACGATCGGTGTAAGGGTGGCAAATCACTTTCTTGCGCGATTGTACATCTCACTAAAAAGATGCAATTAGTTCTTAGTTGCAGATGATATTTTACAGAAAACTTAAATCATTATTTTATTTAATGATTTTGATAAATACAACAACATCAACATTTCATGTCTAATTATGTAACAGAGCAGAAGAAATCAAAGAGAAGAAGAAAATACTCATATATCACTAATCAGATCGCATCATACATCTCTAACTATACATACTATATCAGCTTCTTCTAGTCATTTTTTTCCTTCATAAACGTTCAACTCTTATAAAGATTTTTCTTATAACATTTATATCCTCAACAGATCCAACATATAGTTGCTTTGTTAATTGCTCTTCACTCGTTTTCTCCACAAGACCAAACCATTTCAAAGTTGATTTACTACATCTATTGCCTTCTTTTTACTCTGCATTGCTTTTCTACTTTGTCATTCGCAACACAATCTTATCACATGATTTCAGTTATACCTCTCAAGTATCTTACCTCCATTGCACACAAATGCTTTCTATACGTTTTACCTTATATCCAGATCTTACTTCCATACATCAATGTTGGGACTACACTCACTGATGTATGATCATCTTAGCATTCTTTGACAATTCTTATTTCTATTATACCTTCCAAGTGCACTCACAACTTTCAGTCCAGCATTTGCTCTTCTCACAGTCTCACCATTAATGCAGCCCTCCCTATTGAAGATACTTCCAAGTATAGAAGTTCATTTACTTGCTCCAGGTTCACCTCATTCACTCTCAAACACAAGTACTTTCATCTTCCCTGCATTTATTACTACCTGTTTCCTCTGAGATGCTTTATACAATTGTATAACAAGCATCCTCAAATCTTATTCACTTTCAGGAAGACAGTGTTATCACAAAGTCTAAATAAAAACAGCACATATAGCAGTATCATAACACAGTGTTATCAACAGACAACAGACACACTCACCACCAACCTTTATACCCAACTTACAGCATTTTCCTCACACATGCATTCATTTATACATTAAACAGTCATAGGGACATCACACATCCTTGTCTCCCCCTTTCTCAATTGTAAACCACTCTGATATGCTTTCATTTTGTTCACACTTACAGAATTGTTATCATATATCATTCTCACTGTCAGGTAACTGTTCATTCACACTATATTCTCTCAGCACTTTCCACAGATTAAGATACTCCCTTTAGGCCTCCACAAATTAAGATACTCTCTTTTATGTCAATACCTTTACATGGCAAGAGAGATTGCATGCTCCAATGATTTTTCTGGGTTGCTGGTAGTTCAACTTTGCCACAATGTCCAGAATTTATAAGCCTGATGAAATGGTGCCCAGGGTTGTCTGGGACCCTCAAGGGAACAACCTCTCCTTATAGTGGAGAGGCTCTTCCAAGGAACACCCTCTCCACTATACTATCATTTGGTTGACCATCAACATTGAAAATCATAAAATTTCACCAAGTTCAAAGAAAAGAAAACTGCACAATTAATTTTATACATCATTTTGGATATTTTACATCAGCACTATAGATATTATTTTAGATATTTTACATCCCTCATAAATCTGTTGATGTACAAGTCCTATTTTTAAAAAATACAATTTTTTAACAACACACAAATTAGACAGCAAACAATTTTACATTAAATCATAAAAATTAAAAATAATTGACTTATTATTGATCTCAAAAACAGTCTATTGAAACACAGATTTCTGATTTGTTATAACCATGTACTGAGAGGTTTTGCCCAGACAAATTTTACAAATGTTTTCGAATAATAACTCTGACAATTTTAAAAAATAACAATTATTTTAATTATAATAACTTATTCATTATGGCTAAATATACTACTATAATTAAGATTAAAAGTTAAATGAACTTCTTACCTATTAGGGTTTTACAATTGTTGGAAATACATATTGTTTTGCAAAGTTTGTTCTTACTAACTTATAATTAAAGCATAAGGAGTTGTCATATTCCATTACAGTTATGGTTTGAGATTGTTATGATACACAGTAGCAACAGAGAAATAAAACAATTTAAATACACCCAACTTAGATTCTGTTTGTGACAATAATGGGATTGGGTAACTTGTCAACTACATATACGAGAAAGTTAATGATTATTTAGGTGCTTATGAAGCTATACCAAATTTTATTTACATTAATTTCTGAATTCAACCCTATTGCTGATAAACTTGCAGAGAGCAAAATTACAACTTTTACAAATTATCATTGTTGTTGTAAGTGACAAGTGATATATCAAAGAAGAGTTACATGTTAAAATTAAACCAATAAGATTGATTTAATTTAAACATGTAACACTTCTTTGATATCTTGGTCAATGATGCGCCACCTTAGAAAAAATTCAAGAACCTCCTATTTTGGCTATATAATTTTCTAAAAGAGCTATATTTCCTCAGATGATTGGATGATGATAGGATTTTAAGGAAATGATTAAGGCATGGATATCTCTAACACACACTCCTATATGCCATGCCAATCACATTACATTATTGCAATTCTGATGAATACTGCATAGGTTTGAAACTGGAGATTTATGTAAATAAAATCAAAATAAACATCATTAGAAATCAACTTATATCACAACACAGTGGTGTCTAAAACACCATGAATAGATTTCCAAAGGATTTGTCCCATCTTTCAATCTCCTAGTTCTTACTACTTCTTGTCTCCTCTTCAGATAGCATCCATTCATGCCATTACATACATCTAAACCTGTCTGCTCTTCAGATAGCATCTATTCATGCCATTACATACATCTACAATCTGTAAAAGATCCATTTTCAACGACGAAATAGCAAAAAAATGGCGACTTCTCTTCTGTTTGTCGAACAAACTGCGCTTGCTCCACTTTTCGCCGAGGATTAGACCAGCCTATGGCCACGCCTAAGCCGCAGCTTAAAATACCGGTTTTCCGTAGGGTGTTTAGACCGCGGCTTAAAATAGACTTCGTTTCTGTAATTCGATTTTCTAAAAGCCGCGGCGTAAACCTCGTTTCTGTAATCGGCCCTTCGTGTTGGAACATCGGTTCACACAGATATTTGCGAGTAAGTACCAGTAAGGCTTCGTTTGCTCGGCCTGGCTGCAGCCAGGCCTACGCAGGCAGCGGCAGGCCATCTGGCCTGCCTGGCTGCCCCCCATAGGCCACCACAGGCCATCCGGCCTGCTTGGGCCTATAAGTACTAACCTATCATCCGGCCTGCCTGCCCTCCATAGGCCACCACAGGCCATCCGGCCTGCTTGGGCCTATAAGTACTAACCTATAACCTATTTTAATAATTTGTAGTCTTAAATTTTTAGAATGTATATTAGAGGTATTTTAGAGGAATTTTTTATATTAGAGGTAAAAGAAAGTAATTTTTATATTATGAATATTAAAAAATAAGAATTTTATTTTGCAAATATAAATGCGCTACGTTTGGAGCACAACCTCGAAACTTTTTTTACTCTTCAAATCTGGCAACAAGCGTTTACGCGCCAAAATTCGTTTGACATCTGAATTTCGTTTTAACCTATAACCTCTTTTAATAATTTGTAGTCTTAAATTTTTAGAATGTTTATTTTGGAAATCTGAGAGGTCGATGGGATAATCCCAAAGTATCAAAGAAAAAACAAAAACCAGCTCACCGAGAAAAAAATACTGTATTCGGTCCTCAGGCTAGATATCGGCGTTTCCGTTCTCAAGGAATCCGTCAGTTTCGACGCGATCGTTCAGGCGGCGCTGGATTCTAACCACGTATCTCGGCCGCGACAAGGTAGGCTAGTCTTATCGAATCTTACCAAAAAAAGCTTGTATGGGATGCTATCCCACTACCGAGTAAGAAAAATTGGTAAGAGGGTAGCTTACCTGGTCTGGAGCGTCTCATCGCATCACATGCTCCTACAGAAGATTGTATCGGCCGATTCTGAACTGCCGGATTACTTACCAACGGAAAATGCCGATATGTAGCCTGAGAATGGAAATACGTAAAAAATTTTTTTTCCGCCAGTGCCAGCGGGTTGTCGATTGGGG
This sequence comes from Olivierus martensii, assembly GCA_000484575.1. Classification (NCBI taxonomy): domain Eukaryota; kingdom Metazoa; phylum Arthropoda; class Arachnida; order Scorpiones; family Buthidae; genus Olivierus; species Olivierus martensii. The sequence continues at coordinate 10,580 of AYEL01064838.1, read as the reverse complement.
GTTTTTTGGTTTTGAGCGGTATTTTTTTTATTTTTGGGCCCTCACGAATATAACGGACGCGGCCCCCGACTGTTCCTTTAAACCCCCAGAACCGGCGATTCCACGGAATTTCCGCCGCCGAAAACCAGGGGTTTCTGCCCCCGGGGGCAGAAAGCCCGCGTCCGCTATATTCTACAAGCCGAAAAAACTCCCCAGGGGAAAAAAGCCCGCTCAAACGGGCAGAAATCCCTGGTTTTCGGCGGTGGAAATTCCGTGGAGTCGCCGGTTCTGGGAGTCCGAAGGAACAGTCGGGGGCCGCGGAGCGGACCCGACAAACCCCTCCTTTCGGTCCGCGGCCTCCGGCTGCACGCGGCGCTTTGCTTAGCGCCGTTTCGTGTGTAAACGCGTATACGCGCCATTCAATTATCTAAAAATAAGCTATTCCTATAGACTTCGCGGACGCGGCGCGTCGGTAGGCGGCGCTGGCGCTACTAGAAAAAGAGACGAAGTGGCTCGTCATGCGAATTCAGCAATCGCCGACGTAGTCGAGAAATGCGCATGCGCCGTGGAAGCAGGGGCGTCGACGATCCAAATACGACTTCGGAAGAGGTTTTGGCAGAATGACTTCGTAGCGTAGTCCATATAGAAGTGGCCTGGAGACTGAGAGGACCTGGCATCGAGTCCCGTGGAAGACATAGCAGAATTTATCAGACGACAGAAATCGACTACTAAGCTTCAAAGGCAATAGCAGATAGGAGGGTAGATAACGGAAACGAGAGAAAACCCTCTAAATAGGAAAACAAAAATCGAGGAAAAGGAGTAAAAATTTTGCCTCCCGACAGATGGCGCCACAAAAAAATCTCCTCCCGACAGACGGCGCTGCGTTTCCTATTCCGACACTATAAGCAAATACTGTATAAGATCTTATACAGTATTTGCTATAAGGACATACAGATGGGAAGGCTCCTATACTGTCTGTGGAAACTTTTTCTGATTCACGTGATCAGAATAAACCAATTGAGTCACGGGAATTTGATGACCTAGGTTAATCCAAATACTGTATAAGATAATACCGGACACTCAGCGCCATCTGGCGTTAAAAGGTGGTAAAACCTCATTTTCCTTTGACGAGTACGTAGGACACGTTGTTTCAAAGCAGTTTTTATTTTTTATTTTTGTAAAAATGAGTGGGAGAGGAAGTTACGAGGAGTTCGAGAGTGTTGGCGTGAAGATTTAATAATATATTTTAATGCTTATCAACTGAAATTAATAAATATTAATAAAGAATTTCTAAGTATTTAGTAATTCTTTATTAAGAAAATTTTAAAAACAAAGCATACCAATAAACTATGAACTTACCTCAAAATTTTTAACTATTTTATATAACCAATGTTTGTTTATAATTTAAAATAGTTGAAAAATTAATAATACATTAAATAAATGAACTGATATAGAAGTTATTATTTATCAAAAGACTAAAAAGATGTTATCTTTGTCCTTTGATTCAATAAAAAAATATTAGTAAATTTCATTGCACAAATCAAAAACATCATTCTTATCAATGTTACAAATGTTGAGATTTATCCATCCTATTAAAAATTTGTCATGCTAAATGATAAAAGAATTATGTTGACAGATACAACACATGCATGCATACCTACTGTTCTCATAAACAATGAACTCAACTAAAAAGATTTAAAAAATTTCAAAATAAAAAACTTCTTTATAATTTTTAAATTATACAAGAATAGCAAGCCTAATTAGAATTCAAAGTGAAATTAGAATATTTCACTTTTTTATCTACCATAATAATAAATAAAGCATTTGAAACAAAAATATATAAATCATACATGATATAATTTTAATATTTGTCATCTAGAACAATGTAATAATTAAAATTTTTCAAAAACAAATTTTTTTGAATGATGTTAGCATTAAACTGACACTTACCTTATGAATCAGTTGAATAGTATTACAATTGTGTATTTCAATTAAAGCCCAAACCAAAGGTAAAGTGCTTTAAAAAGAATTCTGAATAAAGTTTAAATTATTGGAAGATGTTCTCTGAAAATAAAAATCAAATTATCATAAATTCTGCTGACAAGGCATTTAAAAAAAATTTGATCAGAGTGAAATTCTGATCAATAATTTTCTTTCAGAATAGTATCTAATTCAATAGAATTTAAATATTAGACATCTTACAATGATATCTGGAAATAGCAAAACTAATATAAGTAATAAAACAAACATCAGCAGGACAAAATAGAATTGATAATGTAGAGCAGCTATTCTCAACCTGTGGCCCAGCAAGCTTTTACGTGTGGCCCAGAACGCACAGTCATGAATTTAATGAAAGTGCGGAATTTTTCTCCCACATGCAAAAAAAAAAAAAAAACAAAAATTCTGATATAAATTTTTTTTTTAAATCTGGAAAAAGAATTTTCCTAATTTGCTAGGTCCTTCCTGATGCACTTGTGAAACTTTACAGGTCATAGGTCAGTTTGGAAACCACTGGCATTCACGAATTGAGAAGTCAAGAGTTCTTTTTGTCGATTTTTTAGAAGTCAGACATTTTTACGTGACACCAACCAGTTACAGACTGCTGATATAGCATGTTGCGGCCTGGTTAATGTAGCAAACAAATGTATGCGGCCTGGGAAATAAAAAGGTTGAGAATCACTGATGTAGAGATTGAAGTATTTTCTAGTAAATACAATAACTTTTTTTAAACTATTACAATATTGAAATAAATAAAAATAGATGTTATCATTAAACTCAGAATTCTTTAATCTATGGATGAAGCTGACTATAGGTAACAAAAAAAACTTACCATATATAGTGGTATACAAGCTGAACCATGTATAACCTAACTTCAAAGTTTAAAAATCAGTAAAAATGTGAAGTCAGTATATAAGCCAACCTTCAATTTTCAAGTATTAGAACAATATATGATATGATATATTGAAATAAATACAGTATATACTCGAACATAAGCCGATCCGACTTTAACACTTCAAATTCAATAAAAAATTGAAACCAATAAATTACGTGATCTTTAATTTTTAGTTACCATATATTAATGCCATTTGTCAAAATAAATATTTTATTGAAACTTTAAAAATTAAATTATAACACAAACACCAATATATCAATTTAAAAGGTAAAATTTTACTTTAACTCGATGTGATCCAGTGCAGCACACCTACATAATATTGGATTATTATCGAGAATTTCTGTGTTGCGGCACATCAGGCAGTGTGGTGTCGCCTATCTGATGCGCTTATATAAATGCAGGTTGAAGTCGGCAGCACGATGTGTTCAGTCGCATCGGATAAAGTAAAATTTTACTTTATTCCAAAGCAAGATTCATGTCTGTGTATGACATCATTGTTAGGATGATGTATCTTCAGAAAATATAAAGTTAACAAATAGTAAATAAATTTTGATAATTTACATAAAAATATTTTATTTTTATTGTTATTATTGAATAACTGTTTTCTTTCCTTAAAAAGTTTCATATTAAATTAATTATCACAATAAAAATTCTGTTAGAATAATATGTTTACATCACATGGCTCCCAAGAGACTGTTCAAAGTTTCATTTCCCTTACATTGTATTTTGTCTAGTTGAGTTGAGTTATTGTATTCAAATCTTTGATTGTATTTTAAAATGAGTGTATCATCCTAACAATGATGTCAGAGGACGTATGCAATGTGATTTTTACATGTTAAGCGCGCGATTTTGAAATTTTGATTTTTCTTACGATGAACTTTTTTTGATAGATACACCAGATTTTAAATAATAATTATTTTTTCATTATTTTAAACATTATTTTAATTACTTTTTAATCTACTTTAGTTAAATATACAGTGGTCCCTGGTTATAACATGGGTTTGAGGTGTGGTGATCCAATCCATGTTATAAGACAACCGCGCAATAACCGACGGTTTCTCTTATTCTTTAATTTAGAATCACTAAATAAGCTTTCCAATTTATCCAAAAAGGTTCATAATCTTCCTTCTTCAGCAATCCATCCTTGTATTGTTCCTTCCGAAATATCCAACTCCTGTTTTATTTGTGCTTTTGAGACACTACTTTTTACTCGATCTATTATGTTTAGTTTCTCCTTAATGAGATATGATTTTCTTTTACTGTTTGCCATTGTCCATTAAATAAATTAAATGTTATTTAAACAATAACTATATTTGTAAAACTCGCTAAAGTCAAGAAACAGCCACCAAAAAACCATAAGTATCAGATATGAACTCCCATTACAAATAATCTTTCGTTTCAATTTCATTTGGAATTCTGACATTCCACATTTGTTTCCTGAAATTAAAGATATTTCAATCACTACCATTCTCAGTGCTGTACCAGTGCCCAGAAACGAATTAAACAATTCACAAAAAGTTACTAAAAAAGAAGTTTACATTACAACTTAAAATTCTATAACAAATTATTTACATAAAAAATTCACTGTTTGTAATATGCATTTCGGAATTGTCTCTGGCCCTCTTCAGTTACGTGCATGCGTTGATTTCCAAAAAACAACATTTAAAACAGATCTTCATAAATAAGCTTTACAATTTCTAAATGAAAATATTACAATAATATTAACAAAGGATCAAACATGTACCTTTACTTTTATCAAACCACAACTTGTATTTATTTATTGAAATATAACAAAATACTTTCTTTATAATATTCATTACTTTTCAAAAATTCCAATATATTTTATATTTCTTTCTATAAACAAAAATTTAACATTTATTAATTCTCAATTTACAATGCTTACATTAAAACAGACAAATTTTACCTAGAGATACAATATCTGCTTAAAATTTCCTTTCAATGTGAATAGCTTTTTTACTTTCACGTATTCAATACTTATTTTATGCTATAACAAATTAATACTTATTAATTGTTTTATACTATAACAACTATAAAAAACATTTCAAAATTACCTGAAAAACTATAATTTTTTATCTCAAGAAAAATTACCACACGTATTAATCGGATTCGCTATTATACTTTATCCCTAATTTACATTTTTTTAGTACATTAGCCCTCTAGTGTTATTTTCCTAAAATAAATACTCCCACAATATTTCCGATAATTTTAATCCGTTTCTATTATTTGTTGTTACATTTTTATTATTTATACTATTATATTTTATAAAATAAAATTCATAAAATAATCTAGATAAGTAACATGTTTCTTGTTTTAAAACTGATATGGTGTCTTTATTAATGCTACAATTATTGTTTATAGAATGTACAGATAATCCCAACTTAAACTGTTTTAAATTTATATACATTTTATGTTCATCTATTCTTATACGTAACTATCTTTTTGTTTCACCTATATAGTAATGCATATTCTCACATGTACATTCCATTTTATAAATTACATTATGTTTGTCTATTGCTTGCTGTGTTTGCCTACCAATAAAAGTTAAATTTTTTACCTGAAAATTCATTTTGGGGCTATACCTACATTAAACTTCCTAAAAACTCTCTCTATAAAAAATACTCTCTTCATACATTTTCCAAAAAATTCAATAAACATGTACCTTTACTTTTATTAAACCACAAGTTGTGGTTTAATAAAAGTAAAGGTACATGTTTGATCCTTTGTTAATATTATTGTACTGTTTCCATTTAGAATACAGTATTAAAGAAAAAAATATCTTATTTTTTTTTAATATAAAGGAATGGCAATTGCAAAGTTTATTTATGAAGAACTGTTTTAAATGTTTTTTTTGGAAATTCATGCACGCACGTAACTGAAGAGGGCCAGAGATAAAGGCCGAAATGCACAGTACAAACAGTGAATTTTTTATGTAAATAGTTTTAGTTATAGTATTTTAAGTTGTAATTTACTTCTTTTTTAGCAACTTTTTGTGAATTGTTAAAATAAATTATTATTTTTCATAATTAAAAAATTGTTTAATTCGTTCCCGAGCACTGACACAGCACTGAGAACGGCAGTGATTGAAAAATCTGTAATTTCAGGAAACAGATGTAGAATGTCAGTATAGAAGTGATTTATATAAATCACTTCTATCTGAGAACGGCAGTGATTGAAAAATCTGTAATTTCAGGAAACAGATGTAGAATGTCAGTATCCCAAATGAAACTGATTATATAAATCACTTCTACATATTGTTATATTATAACCTTTCGTTTGCTTTGAATACTCATGTTGCCTATCGAAAATGTTTTGAAGTTGCCATCTGAAAATTTTTAATTTTTTTTTTCAAAGATATTTTGAAATTTATATAAATTACCATAAGAATTATCAACATGAATTCAAATTTCTATTATTTTATCATAAATAATAATAATTCTGGACGTTTTGTTAATTTTAGTTCTATTATTATTTAAATGTGGCGACAAGAAGTTAGCAAGGCAGATGGACATCGATTATGTGTTGTATTATATTTTTCTCAGAATCTCTTTCAAAAAAATGGGGAACAGGAAAGACCAGAAGTATATCCAAATCTGCATTATAAACAACAGTGTTATATCAGGGGAGCACTGTAATAGGCATTTATCAATTACTAGCAAATGGATTAAAACATTCTTAATTAATAATAATGAAAAATAAATATATTTTTTCATCCAAATATAAATCGTAGGTAAGATTCTTGATTGATTGTCGAGAGTTTTCACATTGTGTTGTATTGAGTAGTGCAGCATTGCCAACCTGATTATGGTTTATAGATGCAGGTTGGAATATGCGGCACACCACAATCAATTGCTTCAGAGTAAGATAAAATTTTACCTGGTATTGTATTAAATGAATTATTGCAAAATTTCCTTCCTAGTCTTCAGAAATGTTCAGCAAGTTATGGTTTTGCTTATTACTTCAATTTCTACAGCCAAAAAAAAAGTAGATTTTTTGACCCGTGTATAAATTTTTTTTGAGAAAACCCTTAGCTTATACACAAGTATATATGGTAGATAATTTCTTTTATAATTTAAAAATTTTTCCAAATTCAGTTCACTATTGGAAGAATATGGCCACTTGGACAAAATTCCAACCTTATTACATTGATATGTCATGACACAATACAAAGAAAAAGTTGGATAAAGAGCAGAACATTATCATGTTACATTGCATCCAAGCATATTTTCCTATAATATGACTTTATTGAAGTGTCATTGGCAGAAAATATTAAAGTATCTTTCATTTTCAAGTATCAATAAAAATATTTAATAAAGTTTAAATGATAAATAAAACTAAAACATGCTACAGAAATTTTTCTGCAAATGAGACTAAACAATGCACACAATCGCCAGAAATACAAATGTGATGTTCAAAATAGTTTGTAAAGTAATTATCCTATATTTTCTAAATAATCAGAACTATCAGAAAATGCACAAACTGTCAATCAGAAATATCACTATATAGATTGCAACATTTCCATTTAACATTAATTGATAATACAATAGTGGCTATAATGTTCACTTGCTAAAAAGATCAGTCTGCATATTTACAATCTTATTTGTGAAGCACGTCAATAAATTAATATTTCTGAATATATTTAAATATTCAAAAATATTAAGTATTCACCTATATATGTATATTTTTAATAAAAAAATGAAAATAGTATTTTTAGGAATAAACATGGCATGGATCCTATTGCTATTCTAAGACATAGCATAAATGGCAATCCACAGAGCCAGATTTGCATTTTTGGGGGCCCTAGGATTAACAAGGCTTTGAGCCGGATTTGCATTTTTAGGGGCCCTAGAACGAGCAAGGCTTTGGGGTAGCTGGATTTGCATTTTTGGGGGCCCTAGGACAAGCAAGCCTTTGGGGTAAAAATTCAAATCAGCTATGTCTAATTTTAAAAGCTCCTTATAACTTAGGAATCTTTAAAATTTTACTTTCTATCTAGCACTTTAATAAAAATCCAATTTTTCTTATTAAAAGTTTATAAAAGTTCAAAACTGATTGATAGTTTTGGGGCCCCTAGAATCACGGGGCTTTAGGACGCGGCCTAGTCAGCCTTTAGGTAAATCCGGCCCTGGCAATCCAACACTATCACTATACTATATTTATATATTTGTGAAACATCCAATATTAAAAAAGTGCTTCCAAATACAATGCCGCCATTTACTACAATTAGAACAAGGGTGGGCAAACTTTTGGGAGAAAGGGCCATATTGTATCAATGAAATAGAGCCTAGGGCCACGTCCCAGGACCAGCATCTAGTGAAAAATTTTTCCAGGATGCCGGACCAGGCCCAGCACCCTGAAAAAAGTTTTCACTGGACTTCACAATCTGGACTCCCTTCACAGGTGTGGACATAGCCCATGGTTGGAATTAATCCTGCCCTTTAGTAATCTATCTGATTGGAAAGAGGCATAAAACAGAATAGCAAAAAAAATCTCCCAAAATCCTGCCTTCACCTAATAACTATTTGAGGTGATATAATTCTCTTAGAAAATTATATACTTAAAATAGAAAGAATCTAAAATTTTTATAAGGGTACATTTGTTGACTAAGATATCATAAAAGGGTGACAAATTAAATTATGCCAATTTTCTTAATAGACTTTTATTGACTGTTATATGAATCATGGTTTTGAATAATGCTGGCAGTCCGAAAAAAGTGAAACACTGTTTTTAGAGAAGCTCGGCAGGATCAAAATTCTTTTAAATTATATATTAAAATTATAATTTAATTATTTTAAATTTGAAACAACAATTAAAAACATACCTATTTAAGAGACTGCACAAGTATTAAATAAAACACTAAAATTACGAAAGGTATTGAATTGATTGATCAACAAAACGATTTCATTCGATTTTGAATGTAATTTGCAACCGATTTCTTACGCATTGACATTTATTCTGGTTAACAATTAATCAAATTTATTTTTGTAAAAAATACACATTTTAAAATCTTTGGAAATATGATACTGTAATGACATCTACAGTTTACCAAATGAATTATTATTTATTACTTTTCTAGAAATTATCAATACAAACTATATTGCTGAGATATGGAACAGATTTGATATTTTTTTCTGTTTATTTTATTTATCGATAAAATTTTTGGCATTATGGCTATTAACTATGAGGGCCACAGACTGCGGTTTGCCCACCTCTGGATTAGAATATATCACAGAATTTTCCTGTTCCTATTCCTCTGAAAGAGATTATGAGGCTATCGATTATAGTGCAGTTGTCTTATAATGCAGATCAGATCCCAATTGATTGATTTCATGGGAATCACCACTGCTGTGATGTCACAATATGGCGTCAGACCGATGAAAAACAAATCACATGTGATTAATGCATGAGTGTTCTATCATGACATCTTTACAAACTCTAAATAAATTTACAATCAAAGTAGACTTCGACTACTTTAAAGGCCATTCAAATAATACAAGAAGATCAAGAGAACGTGGTTTTTTCTATTTTTGTGCAAGTTATGTACATGAACTTGAATTAAAAGGAAATATATTATCGGCCAAATGCTGGCATTCTCAAAGAAAAAAAGAGGAACCACATAATATAGAACTGTTGTTTGAAACTGATATTGTTACTTTGAAACTAATGAATGCATTGTTCCTGTACTCTGTGTAAGTTTTAAATTTACATTATTATACTATATTTTCTTAGAAAAAATAAAGGACAAATTTGAAATTAAGATTTTATTCCTACATGTTTTCAAAAAAGTTTTAACTATCAGGAGTCTGCATGTTACAAAATTCTCTTACTCTTTATATCAAAATATGATATACTGTGCACTTTTCTGAAAGTTTGAAACTGGTTGGATTGTGTTAGAACAAACTTTTGGTGTAAATTTTAATTAGCTTTGAAATAATAAAAAATGAAAATAGATCTGAACAGTTTTAATAAAAAAATTACAAAATATAATTAACAAAAGGCCAAACAAATTATATATTTGTTTAACAAAAATTAAAAAAACATTTTTATGATATTTTGTGATAAATGTATTTTTTTTAAGTACATGATTATTTTAAAAAAAAAATCATAAAATTCCAAACATTTCATTTCATAACTGCAATTTGTGTAAATGCAAGCTTCAAGACTAAGTTGGATTTTTTCATTACTCCAAATATTTATATAATTGAGAATATTCTCTCAGTAGGACTATTTGATCCAGGAAAACAAACAAAATTCTACTATTTTGAAAGGGATTTGTCTATCAATGAAATGTTTAAATAATTCAATCAACTCATTTATGATGATAACTATCTTCTAATCTTCTAAAATGGGGTAATTTGTCTTGATGAAATGTGCACTGCATACACAAGACAAACTCATTGAGCTGTATTTCATTCTCAATTTAACTTTCCATTCTTTTATTAATTGTTTATCCTTTGGAAATAGGTGGAGAGAGACATCATCTCTACCTTGCAAGTTCAGGAATCCAAATACGCAACAATAAAAGACCATTATATATATTTTTATAACATCCACATACCGATAAACAAAAACTGCATATAATATTTACGTAACAATTCTAGAAAACAGCACTACATTGCAGTTCAACATAAAATAACTAATCCTTTATTAACGTTTTCGACCTTTCGGCCATCTTCAGATAAAGAATTAA
>AYEL01064837.1:0-11956 GCA_000484575.1 Olivierus martensii | reverse complement strand
ACTATTGAAAGTATAGGAAGTGTCCCATCTGTATTAGTAATCTGTGCTGACACCTAGCTCGTCTAACATTCCGCGAAGTAAACATCTTAGTTCTCTCCCCGGGAAAAAGGTGAGGGAAAAGGTCACGGTATTTAAGAGCCAACGCCGCCTTCGATCGGGTCTTGTTCTCCGACGCTCTTTCTGCGACGATCTTGTCTTGTCACCGGTTCTCTCACCGTGAATCTTCCTTTGTTCTTCGCTCGCTCGACTTCTCGAGAGTCAGTTACAAACCGTTCCTGTCAGTACGAAATTTCCTAGCTTCTGCCTGCGGGAATTTCGTTCTCTAGAATTCCTCATCTTCCTTGCAGCAGTGCCTTAGATCATCGTAACTTTCAACTACTGGTCTTTTCCAACTGGCAGTTAGTTGATTGTTGCATTCACTATCAACTTTTCTGTTCCGTTGAGAACTTCCAGTATGTGTTCCTGATTCCTATTTAAAGGACTAAAGACTGTAGATCTAAACATAGACAGGCCTTCGACATGACTGTCGAATTTGTGAATCTCCTGGATGACTTGTAAAGGCATCATATTTCAGGTATTTCTTCTCTCAATTTGACGATCATCGATTACAACAGTTTGTGATGGAGATCTCTCTCTAATAAAGGAAGTTGTTCTTTAATGAATGTACTTTCTGTGTCAACTTGCCGAGCACTCATTACCGGTCCTTATCCGTGCTACACACCGCAAATAGACCAAACGCCTGTCAGCATCGTCCTCGGGTTCCACAATTCTATATAATTATATTGTTCATATAAGAATCAGAAATAATTTCATAGCGCGATTTCAAAAAAAAAAATTAGATGCAAAGTCCTCAAGAGGACTGACGATAATTATATTGTTCATATAAGAATCAGAAATAATTTCATAGCGCGATTTCAAAAAAAAAATTAGATGCAAAGTCCTCAAGTATTTTTCTGTCTTTTCAGTACCTACTTGCGGTAGCGTCAGTCCTCAAGTAAACATAGTGTTCAACAGACTCGGACTCGCATCTCTCCTAAAAAAAATTGTAGTGGTGGTACAAAGTTCTTCATATTAAATTTTAATTAATTTTATCATTTAAAATGATCCCATTTTTTTTTCTTTTTACTAGAAAGGAATATTTAAGTAGTATTATATTGAACATCATTAAAAATGCATTTTATGATAACAAAATGTTTATTAAAATAGTTTAGTAATTCATTTAGATTGGCACTATGCTAATGTTGAAGGAACCATGGATGTATGGAAGGAACAGATATACGCATTTATCTCCATTTTTTATAGAGTCGGCCGGATGGTCGCGTGGTAAAGCTGTGGCTTACCACCCTGGAGTAGCCGGATTCAAATCCGGGTCCCATATCTCCAGTTTTTCAGGATGGGTCCGGGACCTGTCCGTCTGAACTCCATCCTTCAACCATCCGGTTGACCCCATCATGGGTATTGGCCAGCCTATGATGGGCTCTATAAATAGCCGCCGCCAGATAAAGAATATCCCATGAGGATATGGCGGCTTAACGAAACTAACCTAACCTAACCTAACCTCCATTTTTTATATTTTCGTTTTTGCTCATTCGTTGATTTTTTCATTTCTTTTTATTATTTTATCTTTGATATTATTTTACCTTTATCGTTTATTGACATCAGTAAACAATAAGTAATTACTGTACACGTTTTCTTAATAAATACAGAAAATCTATTTACATAAACTTCGTTATAAAAAATAAAATGACAATTTAGTTACTAATCCTTTTTCCATTCTGCATGTCATGATAGACTAACAATTTGAAGTTATGACAAGGGCCACAAAAACCATGAATTTTTTCATATGAAACACAGCATGATAAGGGCCAATAATTTAAAAATAGTTTTGATCAAAACCATTTTTATTAGAGAAAATTTATATAAATACAGTAGATTCTCTTTATTTTAAAAATTGCTTGAGTAGCTAAATTTATTTATTAAGAACACTGATCATTGTCTCATAATTACATATTGTATTGCTGGAGATATATTTATAGTCTAGTGTTTCCGGGCGAGAATTCCTTCCCGCTCGTTCCCGGGAATTTTTTTCGTTTTCCCGTTCCCGAATCCCGACAAACTTTTCTCGGGAAATCGGGAAAATCGGCTCCTAGAACCCAGTAATACCTAAAATGGGAAATAAAAGTACTACTCACACTCACAGTGTATCTTTTAGAAATTTTTCTTATTTATCGCTATCTAAAGTTACATTGTGGTGCAATATTACATGCCATTAGAAATACACGCGCGATACTAGAATCAGATAACACATGACTGTTTAATTTTAGCTCTTGTAAATCGAGCATATCTGATCGAGGAAAACAGAAAACAGTTTGTGTTTACGCAGAAAAATATTTTCAGAATCTAAGATTTGATTACAAAGTCATCTTCAGGTGAACTAATTAAGGAAATCTAAGATAGTTTACCTTAATATATGACATTATAGTCAAATCCTGGGCTGTGAAAATAAATATTTCTTTGTGTAAACACGAACTATTTAGTATAACTAAATAGTTCACTAAATAGTTTCCATAAAGTAACTGCAGATACTATCAACCCCATTCGATCAGTTTGTTTGCGGCTAACGATTGTGATGTATGTTAACATATTGTTGATATATGGATTGTACGATATACGTAAAATCTCACTGTATACTATAAATTTGGTTAAATAAAGTTTGTATTAATTACATTGTTTATATTTTGAAAAAACCTGAAATATAACAGAAATCTAGTCAAAATGATACCGTAGTGACTTTTGTTTAGCTCTCAGGGCAAGATGTGCATTGTCATGAAATTCCGGTCAATCTCTATTTAGGAAATTTTATTTACTCATTTTTTACATCCTTTCACAAATAGGAGTGTCTCGAAATCTCTGAAAGATTGCGCTGGGACCACGAATCCCGTTTTCCCCACTTTTTCTACGTAGAGAAGGTGAGGCAAACGGAATTCGTGGATCCAGCGCAATCTTTTATTAATATATAACTGTTATAGCCATTATTACAGATGACCAACCAAAATTAAATCAAAAAGATTATTTCGGGAATTCTTCGGGAAAATTCTCGGGAAATACGATTTCCCGTTCTCGATTCCCGAAGGTTCCAAAATGTCGGGAATTTGGAAACATTATTTATAGTCTAACATTCCTTATTACAGTGTTTTTCAAATTGTGGGGCGCGAGTCTATTCCAAGGGGGCATGGAAGAATTCAAAAAAATATCATTTTTGAGACAAACAAATAAAAAATAAATTCAAATTATTGTCAAGAAATATTAATCAGCAAATGGGTTAAAAATACAATACAAATATTCATATACCCAGAAACTTTCTGTTCTAGCTGTTTTAAAGGCAAAATATCGATTTCGTTTAGCGATTGAAAAAAAAATTGTGTAGCGATATCTTCCATGACTCCCAATTTGAGAGAATTTGTACTGAAAAACAAGCCTACCCATTGCATTAAATATTATGTTGTATTAAACATATGTTCTATTTTTCGATTTTTTTTAAAGATTTGTTTAATTGTATTAAAAATTATCACACTATAATAAATATATATATTTTTATGTATAAGAACTTTATTTATTCAGAATATGGCATTTAATTTAATATTATAAATCCACTTTTTTAATATTTTGTAATATTAAAAAAGTGGAAAGTATTTGTAACTAAGTGGAAAGTATTCATAAAATTAGACTGTCAAGGAATGAAGGGGCGTACCAAGTTTTTATGGAAAAAGGAGGGGCAAACACAGAAAGTTTGGAAACCACGGGCTTATTAAATTGAAGGATCTGGTTTCATATCCGAATTGCACATTTGCACACCTCCAGTTTTTCAGGAGGGGTCAGAGTCCACCCGTTGAACTCATCCTTCAATCTTTCGAATGACTCATGGTGAGTGTGTCCAGCCTGTGGTAGGTTCTAAAAGTGGCCGCCTCCAGATGTAGAGTATCCTAAGTGTGATATGGCGGTTCAACTAACTAACTCTTATTCTAAAACACGAAAATCATACATGAAGGATCTGGTTTCATATCCGAATTGCACATTTGCACACCTCCAGTTTTTCAGGAGGGGTCAGAGTCCACCCCGTTGAACTCATCCTTCAATCTTTCGGATGACCCATGGTGAGTGTGTCCAGCCTGTGGTAGGTTCTAAAACTGTGTCAGAAAAAACATCAAAATTTAAAAGACATAAATATGTAGGTCTGTTCCTTCAATCAAATGCTAACCAGTAAGTAGCAATAGTCTTTATTCATAAGAGGCTATTGGGAAGATAAATAATGCAGTAAACAAAATGGCAAGAAATTAAAAAGAATTTATAAAAACACGAATTCTCTATCAATGTATATTACAGGTACGGTGACCATATTTTTTGGAGAAAATAAAGGACAAATCAGAAATTGTTTCATAATAAGAAAAAGCAAGTTGTGTTTATTTGTTTCACTAAAACTGAAAATCCATATAACATTTATTATAAAATAAAATAAACAATACCAATAATAAAAAGCATAACGTTTTAAACAATCATATTATTATTACTTTAAAAAATTAATTTTGATATTTTTTACAAGAATGAAAATTTTTTAATAAAGCGGATTTGTGCTTTAAAAATTCATAAAACTCAATACTCGTCATATTGAAGTTGCATTTGGTATAAATACGTTCCCAATGTCTCGACTTTTAATTGGGTTTTTCTCAGTGGTCCCCATACTGTTCACTAATGAAAATACCCGTTCAGTGAGGGCATTAGATCCAGGGAGACAGAAGCAAAATTCGACGATTTTTAAAATGTTTTTAAACATTATCCCTTTGTCTGTGAAATACTGTATTTAAAAATTCTAATGCATCTACGTTGCAGGACTCGTCATTTTACCCATTCTTCGATTCGATCTTATCACCTGTAAAAAGATGTAAGAATGCGACAAAATGACCTGTGAAAACCGGTGCGCAACAGTTTGTCTACAGATTACAGAAACATAACAGTATCATGTTTCTGTGGATATTTGTTGCGCACCGGTTTTCAATTCACAAAATAAAGGACAAAATGACTATTAAATAAAAAAAAATCCAAAGGACAGAGAAGTGAAATAAAGGATTGTCCTCTTAAATAAAGGACGTATGGTCACTGTAATTATGACGGATCTAAGATCTAAAACTCAGTCAAAACGATCGCAGTTGAAAATATATATAGTAAAACTTTGTTATAAAAAATAATCTAAGCTTAATTGAATAACAAAAAGTACAGTTTAATTTTGATATCCATCCTGCTTAAATATTAAAGACAAAACTTCAAACATTATTAACATAGAAAATTTATATTTATTCATTTAAAAATAGATAACATTTTCAGTTTTTACAACTCGTATTTTTCGATATATAAAATCGAAAATATTTTTTACATATGTCTTACATAATACATGTTTGTAACATGTACGGTATTGTGTAAGGACAAAAATTAATAATTTGAATGATATACGAAAAACTAAAGAAATACATAATAAATATATATTTTTTATCTTCGACTGTTAAAAAAAATACTTGGCCTGCTCTTAATCAGATATACTGAATAATTATGAAAATAAATATGTGAAACAAAATAAACTAAGAATAATACATAAATATAATTTTTAAGAAAAAACAATAGGAACACAAAATATCTTTAAAATGAAAGAAATAGAGGGCGTACTCCGTGTTTTAATTTTATTTTTAATGCTATTTCCCATTCAGTAATGATTATTAAGGGGTGTGGCCAATTGAGGATCTACCACAGAATGCCTGTATCTGTGGAAGGATCAGCTGGACTGTACTGGACAGCTGTCGATGGTCCGACCCGGATCCATCATATTTTTATAATTATTAAAGATTAGGCTCTGAATTCAATCCCGAACATTCTTGGGAGAAGAGCCGAAACGTTTCCATGTTGTCAGTTCGGTCGGCGACAATCTTGAAGTTAGTAAACATGCTCCCAAAATTTGACGAGATATTTTATAAACACCTGATATATACAGTATACAATGCTTACTTTGTAAAATATAGGTAAAAAAATATCAGAATTGTACTTCACATACAATCAAAATAATCATAATAGTAATTTGATGATAATGTATTCACAATATTCAACCACAAATTGAGCCCTATATATATATATATTATACACAGTATAATTTATATTATCTATATTTAAATTACAATTTTCGAACGGGATGAAATTTTCGAAAATTGAAAACTATCTCTTTATATAATTCAGCTTGAATACTACTCACTTCAGTTATAAAAGACTAGTAAATAATGCAACATTATAACCATAATTTCAGTGGCATTTATAAATGAATCCCGTAATACTCGATAATTCATGATCATGAATTCCTTTCATTAAAACTACTTTGGAAAATCAGAAAATAGAAAAACCAATCTCCGAATGCGCGCCAACATGTGCGCATCTTAAAGGTTTTAATACGGTAACTATCTTCGTCTCCATTCTCAAGATGCTGGATGAGATGATCCTCAGAAACTTAGAAGAATTTGATTGTTAGAGTTTTTTACAGAATGGGAATATTAATTAGAATCAAAGGTAAAACAAATAACTGATGTAAATCATAGCTGACCATGTGTATAATTAATCAATCAATTCAAATGTTTAGAATGATAATCCAATTACCGCTAATATTCTGTTTATATAGTATAATCGTAAGTTAATTAATAATAATCTTAGTATTCTGGTTCTTTTGTTAACTTAAGAAAATTATAAGTAAAATATTTTGAATATCGTTTATACTGTAATTTGTATACTTGTATACACATTTTAATATAAATTTTTATACTTCATTTCAGTTATCATATTTGAAAACAAGTATTTTTTCCCTCTGTTTTAATCAATAAAAATAATATAATACTATAAAAATCTTAGTCAAATATAAAATAATCATCAATAAAGTTAAAATTAAAAAAGAAAATATAAGAGAACCAATTGATTTTACTTGCACAACAGAAATTAAATTTGAAGACAAAATTTGTTTTATTATAAAGTAATAAATGAAAAAATTGATTCAAAAAAATCTTTCAACTCTAACAAATTTTAAATTATATATAAATATATATTATAATTTTAAAGAATAGATTGCATAATTTCTATTCCGAAATGTTGCTAGGCCGAGGGGAAAAATTTTCAGCATTGACCTTCTATGGTTAATTCCTCAACAAATCTATGATATAAACTGTAGATTTATCTGGATTCAGTTTTATTCAGATTCTACTAATCTTCCGTAAATGTTATCTGCTTCATTTGACTATGAAGAATCTTTCCTCTCATTATTCTTTACGTATCATAGTCAAACGAAGCAGATAACATTTACGTAAGATTAGTAGAACATGAATAGAACTGAATCCGAATAATTCTACAATTTATATCATAGACCACCTATGGTTAATTAGCATGTAAAAAAACAAATTGTAGGATGATGTATGGGCCTGTGGAATTTTACCCCATTATCCTGATGTCTCTTGTTGGTCCTGCTTCTATTATAGTTATGTAGAATCCATTTGAGTTGTCTAACTATAATACTTCAAAAAAAATATTTATATATGAGGAACCAGCCTTCATTTAGATGCACTTGTTTATTGAAAAGGTAAAATATCTAATTCAAAAATGTTTTTGATTTATTCAGTCCTCCTCAATTAACAAAAAATTATAATATACAATTTATAATTTTTCTTCATCTGAGAATGCCTGAATAAGTTGAAAATATTTTTGAATTAGATATTTTACCTTTTCAATAAAAAATATATCTGCTGAAGACTATGTTTCTTACATGGATACTTATGCAGCAAGAGAATAATGAGATTTTTTTTTTTAAAAACTAAGTTTAAAATAAATCTCTAACTATAAAAATAATTCAAATTAACAACAGATTATAAGTAATAAACCTTAAAGAATTAGTGTTCTAGTAATTTAGTTTAAGAAATATATGGTTATTAATCTGGGAATAAAGATTATTAGAGAAAAGGCTACTGGAGAGTTGAAGATTCATGTCTTTTTAAACATGATCAAAAAGTACGAATTGGCAATTCATGTGTGTTTAAGTATTCATCTACAGGCAATTTCCAATTTCAATACTTTAATAAAAACTAAATATTAGGGAAAACTATATATTAGAGAATTAAAGATTTGCACCATTGACATGATTAAAATACAAATCAATTATTCCATTGTGAGGTGGCACCAGTATTCTAAATAAGTACCTGTTATAATGACTAATGTAAACTATTATTATTTTTTAATTTTTTTCATAATTTGAAAAATTAATCTGGGTTTTCTATTAGACAGTCTTAACATTTATTTAATTCTTCAAAACTCTACCAGTAAGCTGTAATATCTCCAATGTGTATTCAAATATGACTGATCAATACAGATTAAAAAAATGTGAATCATGCCATTCCAGAGATGATCATTAAGTAGTTTCCAATCAATTGTTTATACATTTATTCTTTCTGCTCAGTTGGGAATTTAATATAGAAGATTCCAATTTCTAACAGAATAGATTTTTCTTTTAGCATATCAAGAATCATATCTATTATCAGATTGGATTTTTTGGTCATGAAGGCACTAAGAGAAAAATTGTAAAAAAATAAATGAATGAAAATTGAATCAAATCTACCAAATTAATCCCTTGATAATTACAATTTGGCAGATTATGTTCAGTTTCAATATCTCCCTTCAGATTTAGTTTGTAAAGCTTAAATAAACGAAATTATTTCACAACACATATATGTAAATGGATTTCATAGTTTGATTTTGTGTATATTGTTCATGAAAATTATGAAATTTATTTATACACATTTGTGTTTAATTTATGTTATTTCCAGTTTAATTGTCTTTACATTATAGCTATTGCAATTGAATATTTGTAAATTTATTATATTAAAATGAGTTTGGCATCATGCTTATCTAATAAATTATTGTAAAATAATGTTATCATCATATATATTTTTTCTATGCCAATCCATTTAGAAATTTCATTAGTTTATAGAATGTTCTAATATATAATAATTGTTTGTATTCTAGAAAGTTTACTCATTTGGACTGTTCCGTTTAACTTTTGATTTTTATAAATTTTATTCATTATGAAACAATAATTAAAATGCAAAATAATATAATATAAAATAAATTATAATCAACAACATTTTAATAATACCCAAAGCACTTTCAGATAATAATCCATTCTCAGGGAGCTTCTAAAGACATTTAATGTACTAACTTATGTCATAATTAATTACATCATTTTCAAATATTGTTAGAAGCTTACTGAAGATAGATGTATTATGTTGAAGCGCTTCAGTTATTAAAATGTTGCTGGTTCTAATTTAAACGAGTTTTGTATTTTATTATTTCATTTAACATTTGCTCTTCTAGAAAGTTTGATAGCTTTTGAGATCTGAATAT
Source organism: Olivierus martensii (assembly GCA_000484575.1). Taxonomy (NCBI): domain Eukaryota; kingdom Metazoa; phylum Arthropoda; class Arachnida; order Scorpiones; family Buthidae; genus Olivierus; species Olivierus martensii. The sequence goes on along the minus strand of AYEL01064837.1, from coordinate 2,488 downwards.
AGATTGTAATTTATAAAACAGCTATACAAAATTTTTTATTTTCTGTTACAGTTGATAATTGCAATGAATCTACCTGATATTATTTATTTTTATAATTATCCTTTCCTAGTATATTAATACCAGGAGGATTAGCGGTCCAGAAGTGTACATGGCTTTCTGAAATGAAATAATGGTTCTATAGTGCTTATAGAAATTTATTAACTTACTGATAGTTGTTTTCCAGAAAAATCTTGCATAAATAAAAATTGTATTATAAAAATTAAGTGAAGATTAATAGATTTTTGTTTCCTCTTTAGTTTAGTTTTTAATTGATCTGCTGATTCCAAGCTACCATATTTAATTTTTGTTTTTGGACCTTTCTAGGGAACCATAAAGATCTATCAGCATGCCAAATTTCAGATTTTTATAATCTGTATAGGTTACCAAGAGTTTTCCCCCAAGAAAAATTGTCACTTATGATGTCATAATCTTTAAACTAATAAAAAAGACAGAAATATTGCTTAGTTCTTTCTATTTTAGCAATATTTACTATCAGTTAACAGAAAGCCTGAACAAAATAGAATGGCCAATCGGTTAGTGTTCACAGTAGAATTATAGAACAGTTTAGAAAAAAATTTTAATTTAAATTGCCCAAAAATATAAGAAATTTTGCCACAATCATAGAAACTAAAGAGGAATCAAAAATCTATTAATCTTCACTTAATTTTTTTAATACAGTTTCTACTATCATATGATATTTTTATGCATTTATGTGATTATCCATCATTCTATGCTGGTCAGATTACTCTCTTTTAAATGTTTATAATGCAACAAAATAATTATTTAAAAAAATTGATAACTCATTGACAGAGCCAGATTTGCACTTTTGGGGGCCCTAGGACGAGCAAGGCTTTGGGACCCTAAAAATTCAAATCAGCTATGTCTAATTTTAAAGGTTCCTTATAACTTAGAAAGTAAAATTTTAAAGATTCCTTATATCTAGCACTTTAATAAAAACCCATTTTTTCTTATTAAAAGCTTATAAAAGTTGAAAACTGATTGATAGTGAATTGAAAACTCCTAGAATCGCGGGGTCCTAGGACTTGGCCTATAGGTAAATCCGGCCCTGCTCATTGATTTTATTTTTATTCAAATATTTATTTCATTTAATATTGATTTAAAATAATAATTTAATATTATTGAATCGTTTTTATTTATTTATTTTTTTATTATATGAATTATAAATATATTGTAGGTATAAATATTATTAGGTTTTTAGTATATGAAGCAATGTTTTATGAAGTCTCATTTTTAAAATATTCATGAATATTGTAAATAATATCTCTTCTTTATGATGAATTGATTTTTTTGTCCCAAACTCAAATTATTTTCCATCATAAACCAAAAACAATCCAAATAAAAAAAATGACTCTATCATTGACAGGACTATTTGACAAGTACTCACTTCTCTTTGCTTAAAAATGAAGGAAAAACTTTTAAGTATACAGATTATAGATCATTTAAAAGGGCTCAAATAAATTTATGTGGTTGAACAGATATACATTGCCTTTTAAATAAAACAATACTAGATTATTCTTATTCAAATAAATATTTTTCCTTGTTTATCAATTTAAATTTGTACTTTCATTTTCTGTACAATATTTATTGTATGAGTAGTTCTCAGTTTACAACAAAATTTAGTTTGAATCCTGAACTTGTAAATTGGAATAGTCAGAAGTTGAAAATATGCTAAATTTATGGATTGCCCAGCATAAATATTTAGAAATAGCAGTTAAGAACTTAAAGTTCTTATTTATCTAATAGCTAAGCACTATCAGCAGTCTTAGAATTTCTTTAATCTAATCAATAAAAAAAATAAAAATGTTTTCAGTCACTCTCAATTTGACCCTCTTCAGTTACTCTCATACAGTCTGATCATTACAAGAAAACATTTGAAAAAGAACAATAATTGAATTTTAACAGAAAATAATTCAAATTAAAAATCATGTTGCCATAGAGACTCATAAATTATTACACCATCTGCATTTATTTTTTCAAAGTGCTCTTTCTAATAAATTATAGCAACCATTTTGGTCGATTTTTAATCTATAACATCTGTTGTTTCAATGCATACTTCCACGGTAGCGCTAGCCCTTTACTCAGATAATCACATTTTCGTTCTTTGATCTTTTTAATATTTCCAGCGTCTCATTCAATAAAGCCCCCTCCTTACTGCCACAGGATTTTATCACTCTAGCCTGCTTCCATTGTACATTGATATCTTCCTCATACACCCTCCTACTTAGTGCTGTGTTCATAAAAATTCATTATTCTTCGCATAAATATTTATTAGAACACACTAGTAGTTTCATGTTTATTATAATAAATTTAATAAACATGAAACTACAGAAATCAGACACAAACAATAATTTTGATGCATCAGACTATGGTACTTGAATTTGTATGTACACTCAGCCCTTGATTTACACGGTAGATACGTTCCTGGAAA
>AYEL01064834.1:0-24808 GCA_000484575.1 Olivierus martensii | reverse complement strand
AAAAACAATAAAAATATAAATAAACAAATGTTTTTTATGACATCTTTAAAAATTGGTGATAAATTTAAAACAGAAACACGTTTCCAAAATTGGGCCAAAGCCACCCTAATGGGCCTAAGTCACCCCAGTTTACGGTATCTAATTCATCGTTAATATGAACATTGCAACACTTTACTATGAAGCATATGCTTAATAACTGAATGAATTACTTAATAAAACTGATATTTGACATTTTAAAAATGATTTTTTCTTTTCAGTTATTCAATAAACTCCCAATTTGGACCTTTTTTCAGTTCTGCCGCTTATATTGTATCTTTTTTATGATTTACAGTATATATGTTGTTCGAATACTGTATATCATTCAGTTGTTGAACATAGTTTGTTTCATATTATAACACTTGCTATATAAAAATAAAGACGATATAATGAATATTTTATATCAATCATATGGGAGTACTGGATGCAAACTTCCGCCAAAAATACTCGTTACTCGTTATTTCCTTTCTTTTAAGAAAAAACTTTAAATATGTAATGCCAAGAAACATCTTAAAATTTTAGGAATTTCAGTTAGATTTTTGAGCGTTTGTCATGTATAAACTTGACATTACCAGTCGGAATGTCGTCTTTAGCAGTTACTCATCAGAGTTGTCGGGAAGCCACCTTTACAGAACTTTGCATCAAAAAACACCAGAAATATCTTATTTTCGAATGATTTTTATTATTTAAATAATATTAGACACGAACTTCTATCTGATCATCTAATTATCATAACAATACCGACAGTAATTTTATTATAAAAAAATAATTTTGTTTTCCTTAAAAAAATCAGATAAATAAACCGGATAACATTTTATAATTTTAATGTTGTATATTTTTTTGAATTCATGCTATTTTAGTGTTATTAATTAAAATACATAAACTTTAATTTAAATTAATCAGTTAATAAATAATTTTTATCGTTCAGGAACTTAGTTCTACCGAGAAAAATTCAGAAAGATCGTTAATCTCTACTCATTTCCTTGTGCGTTAGATCATAATAAAATTAAATACGGAAGGGAAATTAGAGTAAAAAAATTAAAATTTATTAATTTATTAATTAACATTTTTAAAAAGATTCAGCTTCCACAAACGGATCAAATCCGAGAAAATTTATTTGAATGAGGAAACAAAATTTTTGTCGAATTTCTGATACGCAGTTCCTATAAATGTTACTATTTCAAGGAATCGAGATGTGCAGAAGGTCAATCTTTTTAAATTACGATAAAATAAGCAGAGGTAATGTTTCTTATGATGATGATAAAAATGAGCCAAGTTCCATTCTGAAAAATTAAGATATTAATTATAATTTTAGATATGGTTCTCGTTATTAATTTATTTTCTTAAATATGCAACCAAGTAATCCTTCTAAACTGTAATACTATCTTAATTTCATGTACAGTACTTGGTTTATTTTTAAAATGCTAGATATCATTTATTTTTTAAGATAAAAACTATTCTTTGGAAAAGATTTACTAACGACAATATATTATTATTATTATTTTTAATCCTATTGAATCAAAATTATTAGTAAACATCTTCCTACTGTATCAAATTTGATCGAAATCAATTGAGCGATGTGATCTATAGGTGTATTTATAGAGGAAAAAAAATTCATATCCTCCTGTATGTTCAAATTAATTTCGTTTAACTGAGCCGAAATTTTCGAATTTTTTTAAAACGAGTTAAGATATACTGAACTTTAATGCGATCTAAAGAAGTGTTTAAAGAAACAATATCTCTCATATCCACCTTATTTCGACTCGTTATGCTAAAATTTACAAGGAACCTTAAATAATCTAAATATATATATATTCAAAAATTTTATCGAAATATATTTAATGCATATAAACTTCTAAGGAAAGAAGAGAAGAAGAGAGATGAAGAGGAAGAAAAGAAAAATATACAGGGTGAAGAAAAACTTCGTCGTAAAATTTTGTGTATTATTCTGATAGGGGACCTCGAAACAAGTCGAAAATGTCTAATGAACATATGGTTTAATTGGCACAGTTTTCGAGTTATCCCTTTAAAGCTAGCCAAACACCATCGAGTACACAAAGCGTCAGAATGTGTCGCGTTGCCAAGACGCATCGCATTGTGTCGATCGTCTTCTTACTACCCGGTAGTAATTAGGAGAGCGACGCAATGCAACGCGTCTTGGCAACGCGACGCGTCGTGACGCTTTGTGTACTCGATGGTGATTGGTTAGATTTAAAGAGTTATAACTCGTAAACGGTGCCATTTAGACCATTTGATCATTAGACATTTTCGACTTGTTTCGAGGCCCCCTATCAGTACACAAAATTTTACAACGAAGTTTTTCTTCACCCTGTATATTGCTTTTATTGTCGACTTTTAATTTTCAAACTGCTCTAATTCTTTCATTAATCGAATTTGAATGCTAAAATTTGACAACACATATTCCACTGAACACTCTTCTCGAAAATAAATGTTAAATTAATAATATTTATCATAGATTAAAAAGTTATAAGTTAAATTTCAACAGAAATAATTCTTATAATAAGAGAGTATCAGTTATTACTGTATTCAATTTAAAATTTCAAGATCTCAAACATTTTTGATCGCTCATCAATTTATCAATAAAGAATAATAACACTCACTCCATACAACAGACATGCATTATGACAAGCAAAAAAAAGAAAAATGAGAGAAAATTTCTTACGCACCCTTACAATTTTTTTAGAAACCGATAATTTAGAGTCATTGCTGTGTCTCTTGAGCCTTGCTCCTGAGTTAGAGAGATTATTAAAAGCATTCAAGCAACACTAAATAAATTTATAATATTATTCCACACAAAATAAAATCTATCGGATTTTAACCTAGATGTTATCTTGCATTAATATAAAATGTCATAGACATACCGTGAAATGACGACGTTAAATACTTGGTAAACTGATTGCAGCTAGCAGAGTTGTAATTGGAGCACAGCAGTGTCGGGACGTTTTAATTCATCCGAGAATGCTTTACTGTTCACAAGACTCAATTCGGTATTTACATACTCGAAAATTCGCTTCTGGATGACGTAATTAGGAAGTGATGTAATTAGGAAGTGATGTAATTAGTATCTAAAACGATTGGTTGAACAATATATCCGAATTTACAAACATCTTACTATAAGACTGACATCACTTTTTTTTAAAATATTTCAACCTCATATATATATAGATTTCGAAATTTTCATGCGTCACTTCCGACAACGTAGCAATTTTTTGGAAAGTGAAAGTACAATAGAGAAAGTAAAACGCAAACTTCCGGAATTTTAAATTAAATAATGAGGGACTAATTAAATATAACACTTTCAAAATTCTTAAATTTACTTTCACTTTCGATTTTGCAAGAGCATGAACGGAAATGTGAAGATATAAATATAGTTCTTTGCTCTTTAACCGCGAATAAAGATGCTAAAAAAATAATCATTATTGCATAAATACAGGATTACGTGAACAGAATATGAATTATTATCAAAAGAGTCAAAAAATTTAATTTTATTCTCGATATATATTTTAAAAAATTAAATGTTTTAACAATTAAAATATAAGTTACTGTATTATTCCGTAAAATCCGACTATAAGTAGGCCTATATTCTAACCCAGGGGTGGGCAAACTTTTGGGAAAAAGGGCCATATCGCATCAATGAAATATAGTCAAATATAGTGCCTTCTAAAACGATTGGTTGAACAATATATCCGAATTTACAAACATCTTACTATAAGACTGACGTCACTTTTTTTAAAAATATTTCAACCTCATATATATATAGATTTTGAAATTTTCGTGCGTGACATCCGAAAACGTAGCAATCTTTTCGAAAGTGAAAGAAGTACAATAGAGAAAGTAAAACGCAGACTTCCGGAATTTTAAATTAAACAATGAGGGACTAGTTAAATATAACACTTTCAAAATTCTTAAATTTACTTTCACTTTCGATTTTGCAAGAGCATGAACGGAAATGTGAAGATATAAATATAGTTCTTTGCTCTTTAACCGCGAATAAAGATGCTAAAAAAATAATCATTATTGCATAAATACAGGATTACGTGAACAGAATATGAATTATTATCAAAAGAGTCAAAAAATTTAATTTTATTCTCGATATATATTTTAAAAAATTAAATGTTTTAACAATTAAAATATAAGTTACTGTATTATTCCGTAAAATCCGACTATAAGTAGGCCTATATTCTAACCCAGGGGTGGGCAAACTTTTGGGAAAAAGGGCCATATCGCATCAATGAAATATAGTCAAATATAGTGCCGCATTCTTTTTCTTTTGTATGGTAAGCTTGGTGGCTAAATTTTGATTGCCCCTTTCCACTCAAATAGAGTACTAAGGGAGCCGTTCTGGGCCAACATTAAAAGCAAAATGTAGAAAAAAAACAAAGAACCTTTCCAATGTGTGAAAGTAACCCAACCCATTTCATGTTAGGTAGAAGCTTAGAACTATGTTAGTAGAAAAATTAAGTACTATGTTATTCGAAACCTAGAACTGTGTTAGTAATATATCTAGAAAGTATGAGAAGAGGGAACTTAAAATAAGTTAGTAATAGACTTACAACTATGTTAATACCTAAAACTAATAAGTTTTTTTTATTTTTTTTATTCTATTTTATAAGTTATTTGTTATTTTTAATTTAAATAAAATGTTATTGTGTTAGTAGCTTAGGACTAGACTTATATCTATAATGTCACGTTCTCAGCTAAAAGATTTGATAGGCTATAATCAACATATCACAGTCACTCAGCTAAAGAATTGATAGGACACGAAGTTGTTAGTAATACTCAACAAACCCAACCTAAACATTTTCTGATATCTCCACTCCCACAAGAAAGAAAGTGTGGGGTGGACATACCGACGCACCTCAGCCATCGGGAAAAAACCAATGGAAGTTCGTCATTGGAGAAAAACCAACAGCTGAAGTGCAGTTATAGAAGTGATAGTGCCGCATTCAGAGTCCGGTATGTAGAGAAAAATTTTTTCAGGGTGCTGGCCTGGCCTGATAATCCCTATTTTTCACTATCTGGCCCCCTCTGAGGGTGTGGATATAGCACGTGGTTATGACTGATCCTGCCCTTTAGTAATCTATCTGATTGGAAAAGGGCGTAAAACAAAATAGCAAAAAAATCTCCCAAAATCCCGCTTTCATCTAATAACTGTCCGAGATGATATAAATCTCTCAGAAAATTATATAGCCAAAGTATTGACTAAGATATTATAAAAGGTGACATGTTAAAATTAAGCCAATTTTTTTAGTAGATCAGCAGATATTATAAAAGGCTGACATGTTAAAATTAAGCCAATTTTCTTAGTTGATCAGCTTTCATTGGTGAAAGATCCTGAACTTTTTCTAAGGGCTGCCTTTGTTGACTAAGATAATATTAAAGAGTGACATGTTAAAATTAAGCCAATTTTCTTAGTAGATCAGCTTTTATTGGCCATTATATGAATCATAGGTTTAAATAATGCCGGCAATCCGAAAAAAATGAAACGCCATTTTCGGGGAAGCTCGGCAGTCAAAATTCTTTTAAATTATATATTAAAATTATAATTTAATCATTTTAAAATTAGAACAACAATTAAAAACATACCAGTTTAGAAAATTATACAAATATTAAATACAAACACCGTGAAATTACGATTGGTATTGAATTGATTGATCGACAAAACAATATTATTTGAGTTTGAATGTATTTTGCAACCAATTTCTTACACAATGACTTTTACTTTGGTTAACAGTTAATAAAATCTATTTTTGTAAAAAATATGAAACTGTAATGATATCTACAGTTTACCATATGAATTATTATTTACTTTTCTAGAAATTACATAAATTATATCGGTAAGCTATGGAACAGATTTGATTTATTCATTTTATTTATCGATAAAAATTTTGGCATTATGGCTATTATTTACGAGGGCCGCATTAAGTAGTTCGAAGGTCGCGGTTTGCCCACCCCTGTTCTAACCGCATAATGATATAATTAATAAAACTCAATTTACCACACCGTAAAATGTCGATTTAGTGGTCCAATTCGTTAATGACGTTAATGTCGTTTTTATATTATACTTGTTCAAACATGTCTCAATTTGTTTTAACGTGAATTTTTAAATCTGGAAGAGTGTTATTGATTCAAATGGAGAATGTATACTTCATTAAATTAGCAAGTGATTTATTTTTTACATCCTTTAAAAATTTAATGCTAAAAAAACATTACTTTTGGAATGAACTAATGTAATACATTTTAAATGGCACAGTTTTTAACTTCTAACCAAGCTTCTAACAAAATAAAATTGCTGATTAATGCATATAATTTACTCGCTACAGCCAAGCAAGAAATAATTATGCATTAAATGAAGTCAGTTCATGCTCATAATTACTTTGTCTTTGCACGAAAAGTTTCTTGCGTAATTTGTTTGATTTTAATCCTGTACAGCAACGGATCTTAAACTGTGGTCCGCGAACCCCCAGGGGTCCGAGTAGCCATTACCGGGGTCCACGAAAATATAAAAAATTATTGCAAACAGTTCAAGAAGACGATGAAAACGCAAGCAGCTCGGAGCAATAAAAAAATATATTTTTAAGGCAATAAATAAAACATGAACCTATTATTATTATGATCTGTGATTTTTATGCGCAAGACCATTTATTAAAATAACCAGCGATACATTTTTACCAATTATTATTATAACGTAGTGCCTATGAGATTATTGAGCCAGAAATTAAGTCTCATGAACGACGTAAAATGCCTAGGTTGGGATGGGGTCAGCGAAAAAAATGTTGTTAAAGAGGGGGTCCTCAGACCAGGTAAGTTTAAGAACCGCTGCTGTACAGTATACGATGTATGGCTATCATTGGAGTTCTCGAGTCATTTCGTCTACTCTCGAGAAGACGAATCGATTAATCGGATTAGCATGCGAGAAACGAGATGTCGATTTCGTTTTATCGGATTCGATATCTATCGATTCGGTAGATCGTTTTATCGAAACTGATAGAAAATCTTGGGAAAAAAATTGTAATTTTTTCCCTTAAAAAAATTGGCTTTATCTGTTCTACAAATCTATTTATTAATGATTTATTCTTATTAATATTACGATTACTATTTTCTATCTTTCACTATGTTCGAAAGTTTCGCATTTTTATACTTCTATTGGGAATAGTGACTGTTTCCAGACCCAAGATGTTCTTGTGAAGGATTAATTTTTGCTTATAGATATTTCCGGGCTAAAAGTTTGCATATTTTCTTTGGAGAGAGTAAAATATCATACGGTATATACAGGGTACTGGAAAACAACCTTCTATCCTGTATAAGTTATACCGTTCCATAATTAGCATATACAGCTATCCAGTCGCCATATTTGAAAATATTGTAATATTACTGATGTTCAACAATAGCAACCAATACAAATAACATAAAAATATTTAATGCATCACTTAATATATCACAACTAGATATGCATTAATAAATTGCAGTTATGAGTCAAATAGCTTGTTTCTTCAAACAATGTTGTAATAATTTGAAAAGTGGACTACAATAAACTGATTAGATGGTTTTAGCAGTCAAAAAACAAAGAAATACGTTCCTAGTATTTAACTAGTTTAAGGTTCTGATGCAATAATTCGCTGCAGTTCTACTACGTAAATTCCGACAGACTTGTAGAATGATGCAATAATTTTTTCCATTACTGTAATAGTCTATAAAAAAATGGGTTATAAAAAATAAATTACTGTTATAAATTAAAAAATAAATATATAAAATCTAAAATATATTACATCGATATATTAAACGGTAATTTGATAACCTTCATATGCAAGAGAACTACAAAAATAAAATCTAAAATATAGACTGATTAGTTAAATTATTTAATTAATAAAATAATTGTTTTTTTTTTAAGTTTTCACTTTATATTTTCTAAATGTTAAAGAATAAGATATTTAAAATATTTCTTTTTTTTTTTTTTTAACTGATGCCCAGTATAGTGACTAAGATCTCTGATAAACTCTACTTGTTAAGTTAAGCAGACATCAATGTTTAAAATTATCGTGTTTAAATAGCAACGATTATTTTAACATTTAAATTATTAAAAAGTGAGGATGGAGATCAAAGCAATCATTGATCTCCATTTTAATATTAATTATAGTAAAAGGAATCCTATATATGTTGTAGTATAGAAACCTAAAGAAATCTTTAAAGATTTCTTTCGTTTACTATAATTAATATTATATAAACTTATTTTAGAAACATGTAAGAAAAATAAATAAGCTAAAAAAGATTACAACTTCATAAAATTAACATTTTTATTTGACAAAATTAATTGTAAATCGTTTTTATTTTTTTTATATTTTTTTATTGATTACATAAATCATGACGTAAGATGTTTCTCCTAAAAATATCTTCCCACGAAGGAAGAGATATCTATGATCAAAGTACAAGTTATAATTAATACAGCATATTAATTATAATCTATACAAAATTTTTCGGATGAACTGTATATAACTAATTCGTTTCTTTAATTTTAATATTCATAATCAATGCTAAGAATTAATTAATAAGCTGCTATTCATAATCAATGCTAATTAATTAAATATTTCACATCCATTTTACAAAAGTAAAACAGTTATTTTGCTATGGCCGCCTTGACCTTCCTTCCTAGAAAATTAGAAAATATTGAATTAAACAGATTCAAACAATTAATAGAATAATTACGGATATGTGCGATCATATAATTATTTATTTTTAATCGTATTTAAAAATTAAACAAAAATAAATTTAAATAAAATGGGTATTAAGGTGTTAAAGCTCAATCTGATACTATAATTTAAGATAAGTTTTTTCCTTATTTAAAATTTTCTATTATATGTTTATAAATATGTAACTAATTCGTTTCTTTAATTTTAATATTCATAATCAATGCTAAGAATTAATTAATAAGATACTTTATTCACTTTGAAGCCGAATTACGGTATTTATTTTTTAATGCATTAATTATGTATTATTAAACATTTGAACGTTTAATAATCCAAACTATTCTTTCCAAAGTGGCTAAATATCTCTAGTTATCGGCGAAAACATTAGAAATTATATATTAAAAGTTATTTTTTAAATTTTCTTGTTTCTTTATCAGTGCCTGAAATATAGAAAGTTGGTAAATCCAATATTTCACATCCATTTTACAAAAGTAAAACAGTTATTTTGCTATGGCCGCCTTGACCTTCCTTCCTAGAAAATTAGAAAATATTGAATTAAACAGATTCAAACAATTAATAGAATAATTACGGATATGTGCGATCATATAATTATTTATTTTTAATCGTATTTAAAAATTAAACAAAAATAAATTTAAATAAAATGGGTATTAAGGTGTTAAAGCTCAATCTGATACTATAATTTAAGATAAGTTTTTTCCTTATTTAAAATTTTCTATTATATGTTTATAAATATGAAATACAATGGATTCCGCTTAATTGGGACACGTCGGGCCAAGCCATTTTGGCCCAATTAAGCGGCTGTCCCAATTAAACGAAGTAATAATAAATTCTAAAATAAAATATGTAATTCGTAGGTAAATAAATAATAGGTAAAAAAATTAATAATTAGGTACCTATTTTAATGATTTATTAAAATAGGTACCTAATTATTAGTTTTTTACCGATCTCCGTCTTCAATACTGGGCCGCTGATATTCACACCTCGCCCGCTAACTATAGAAATCCATTGATCTAATGCTTCTTCCACTTCTGAATCCTTTCCATCACGCTTTCTTTTCGATGTTCCTGGAATTTCTTTCCGTAATGACCATTCCTTACGCAGTTGATTTTTTTTTTGTAGGAGACGCGACTATGGTAGATTTTCGTTTATTTCAGCGAGTCTACGATGGCTTGTATTAAATGGCTGGCTTTTAATTTTATTCAACCAAGCAATTTTACTTGAGTGTAAAATACTTTCTTGACATCTTGGCAAAAATTAGTATATGTATGTGTAGCCATACTTTCGAAAAATCCCTAAAATATATCAAAAATTGAAAATTCCTTTTCTGTTACTGTCCCAATTAAGCGTTTAAATTATGTATTAGTTTATTAGTTTGGTTTTCGTTCTTTGAGATTTTTCCCAATTCCACTGTATTCTAGATATTACAAAATTTTGTAAAATATTAGAAATCTCGCCAGAGAATTAAGAAAACTATCAAATCATAGATATTCTATAGGGAAAAAATAAAGAGATGAGAAAATGTGAATACGAAAAACAGATAGTGCAATATATTAAAAACATCATTCAAACTATGAGTAACGTTATTTAATTGCATAAAAATGCCTTTGTAACTAGCTGTATAAGTTATTGGAACTAAAGCTTTAGCTCACATTTTCTATCCAATTTCCAGTGGAACTTTATAATTTTCCGCCAAAATGATTCTTTAAGCAACATTCGGCCGGATGGCCGCATGGTAAAGCTGTGACTTATCTATCTGGAGGATCCGGGTTCAAATCCGGGTCTCACTCCTTCAGTTTTTCAGGAGAGAACTATTCCCAACCTTTCTGTTGACTCCATCATAGGTGTTGGCCAGCCTGTGATGGACTCTACAAATATGAATGTAGTGCGATATGGCGGCTTAACTACCTAACTTTTAAACATCATAATCAGTGATAAGAAGTATTTATGGATATGTATACATTATAATGCATATTCATAAATACTTCTTATGTAAATATGTATATTAACAGAAATTCATTCGAAACCGGTTTACAACCATATTAAACTCGTAAAAAGATTTTTATTTACTTTTCCGAATTTTCTATAACTGTCTACTGCTAAGTTGTATACATACAGTAAATGCTTTCTAAGACAATTATTCAGTGATATAATAATTCAGTATAAATAAATTCAATATTTTAGGGAACAGTCCATAAATTATATCACGCTACTCCTCCTCCGTCATTGTCACACCAGGCTTGGCCCCTTGACCATGACGTCACAAATTTGAAGACCTCTTTCGCTTCTACTGGATATAAACATCTATATACAATATCTAGTTTCTGTATATGTCTTAACTTCTATTATAGCCAAACATGCATGTTTTCATTTTGGTGGGAGGGCTGCAGGGCTGCAGCCCTTATGGGCGAGCCGCCACTGGTCCCTATGATTAAAAGTATTTTTTTATTCATAAAGATGTAAAAAAAACATGGTTTTTTATAGGGTCATGTTGTAATTTGCCTTAAAGGTAATAGAAATTTAATAATGAATTATTACACTATAGTAAAGTGTTTCCAACAAAAAGCAACGCAGATATTACAAGTGGAATGCGACTATTATAAATCTAATGAAAATAACCATAAAAAATTATTATTAAAATGATTAAATATATCTCTAAGCAATGCTAATCGGTTAAAGATAATACGAGAGATTTGACTAAAATCTGTAAAGAGCCGAAGAACATCTAAATTTACAAAAGTTAAAAAATGAGTGTAGATGAGTTCCACCAAAAATTTATATTTTTTATGTTGTACCGAAATGATAGTTTATCTCAGTAAAAATAAAAAAATGGTTTAGTTTGAATGCGACAGTCATCGAAAGTGAAACTGAAAGTAATGATGTCAAAACAGAGAAAGATTATTTTAATGATGCAGATACAGTACTTTCTCAATGAAACTGAAAGTAATGATGTCAAAACAGAGAAAGATTATTTTAATGATGCAGATACAGTATGCAGATAGCTCAACTCAATGAAATGTTAAAGGAATGCTAGTGAAAAAAATAACTGAGAAATAAGCATTCTGAAAGTATTTAAAGTGCTATTTAAAAAGTTTACAGTTAAAAAAAAAGCATAGATTTCGATGAAAATACATAAAAACTTGTAATTGAAAGCGAAATTGAAGGTATTTTTTTATTGCATTGATTAATTTCGTAGTATGTAAATGTAGGAAAGTGCCAGAGGATTGAAAAAAATGGAAGTCATTTTATCGATCTTTAAGAAGAAAAAATATAATCAATGGCAAGATAAAATTTGCAATGATGAAAAATGGAAGTCATTTTATCGATCTTTAAGAAGAAAAAATATAATCAATGGCAAGATAATTTTAAAGATTAGAAGTCTTTAAAAATTAATTAAGTTGCAGTCTTAAAGTAAGTGGCTAGATTACATAGAAAGAATGGATGTGTATGAGTGAATGTTCAAGATATTATATATAAGACTGCTACAGCAGCAGATATAGAAGTAAACCCATGTGTAGTAATTAAATGTGATTAAAATTGATCTGGAAAGTAGGAATATTGATGTAACAAATTTCAAAAACTTTCTCAAAAAATGATAGCAGTTGAAACTTTCAATTGTTATCACTTTTCTCCAGATTATTTCGACTGCAATGACGACTTTTTATCATATTCAGTTATAAATTTTCATATGTTGCAATCACATTTATTTATTTATAAATAAATTCTAATAGAAAAATACGCCAAAAATTGATTACATTTTTTATTTTAATTTTTAAATGATTTTTAACTAATAATATATATTTGCTTTGTTTACTTTTAGTAAATTTCTTTTTATTAAGTTAAATACATAAAAAAATAAGAGATGGCAAATTTTTAAATTTCAACAATCTAAAATTTGTGTCATTGAAGATTTCATTATGATTGCAACGCGAATGGCAACAGTTTAAGCTTACAAAAAAAAGGAAGTTTGCCAATTAAGAAAATTGATTCATATACTTTATATCGAGTAATTTATCGTTTCCGGTTTTTTAACATAGTATATTCGAACATTTGTAAAAAACGGAAACAATAATTTGTCACCAGTTATTGCAGATAGGCGTGGGTATTTTTTTTTTTGTAGGATTTCGTAACTTTTTCAGGGCTGACATAACAATTGAAGAGTAGGAAAATAATATCTTAAAATTTTTTACATCTTTTTGTTTGTAATTTTAAAAATACCTTATTTATTATAATAAACAGCACACTCTTTTAAAATGGAAATATTATGCCTGTACACTTTCAAATATATGAATTTTTTTATATTTTCAGCATTTATTGATGCAATTATCATTGTAAAAGTCATAATGTGTTTTATCTAAATAATATTAAAATAATCACAAAAATCAAATATTTTTATTATTAAATTTTACTTAAAAAAATCATATAGTATTGTTTAAGAAATAGTAACAAGTAGTTTTGGCCTGTTTTCGGGATGTCTGCTTTATTTTAGAATGATTAAAGATATGAGATTAAAGAAATTTACATACTATCAAAATCATCCTCGATGGCATAACTTTCCTGCTATATTCATAAAAATCTAATGAATAATTCAGAATATATTAAGAATTAGCTCAGAAATTTAAATATTCACCATTTTAAAAGATTGTAATTGTTGAATTAATTAAAGGCGAAGTTGATCTTTTAATTCTGCAGGCATGATCTCCATTAAAGATGACACGTAGCAGGCATGCCATCTTTAATAGTAAAACATATCTATTAAATATCATGGACATCTGTTAGTTGGCTTATAAAGTTATTAATGATGATGCAGTGGCAGCATGGTGATTTTATAATTCTCATTTATCTTTGTAAAGTGGACTAAAAATAAAAAAAAAAATATCGTTTTAAAGAATATTAAAATTCTATTGAAGTAAAAAATGATGTTTCCATACTTTATTTTCATCTGAATTAATTATATTCCTCTAATACGAGGATGTTCAATAAGTAACAAGATCTTACACGGATATAATATTCCCTATATCATTATAATTTACCTTCAGACAGGAGCAAGGTAACCACTGCTTTGTTGCATGTCGTTGGGTGACGTTTCATGTCAGTCATACTTTCCCAACATCAGTTGTAAGATGGCGGCGCTTACAGAAATATGGTCAAACGTTGAAGTGCGTAGTGTGATCTGATTTCTGCATCTAAAGGGCGCATTACCAGATGAAATTCAACGTCAGTTTGTCGTGCAGCAACACGAGCAGGCATCGTATTGCTGCTCGACAACACGATGTCTGCTCATGTTGTAGGGAGGATGGTCCAGTATTTCCTACCGGTTAGGCCGTAACAAATCACTTGTTACGGCGCTACCGGTAGGAGATACTGGACTATCCTCCCTACAATTCCGACCTGGAATCCAAACAGATCCTCTTCAATGAGAATGAATCCAAACAGATGAAAATCTGTTCGGATCATTGAAGAGGCATCTGGATGGCAGACGATTCACAACCGACGAGAAAGTCCAGTGAGCCGCCATATCGTGGCTTCCTGAACTTGACATTGACTTTTTCAATGCTGGCATAGATGCCTTGGTGTACCATTGGAACAAATAAGTAGAAAAATATGGAAGATATGTGGAAAAATCATCTATACAAAGGCCATATTATTGTTTATATATAAAAGAATAAGTTTACGCACTGAGAGGTCATGTTACCTTACTTAATGAACCAGCTTCATATTTTATGTAATCAAATTTAAATACATATTAATTCTGAACTTTTTTATATTTAATTGCAATAGCTCATTTGTTTTTAATGAATGATTTTGAATTTCGTTTATTTAGTTACTGTACATAATAACATATATCATAAAATAATTTTTTTCTCAAATAATATTTCAGAATGTTATAATAGGCCAATACTGAAATAAAATTATTTTTTGATACTTTCAGTGAGAAAGTTTTCTTCTGTAATCCAGGGATGATTAACAATTCTTTTCAGAGGAGGTCGACAAGTGCAAATCGGATTCAAAATATCTTCAATCAGTTGTTTCACATTGCGACTAAGATTCAATTTTGGCCGAAAATTCCATCTTAAATTCAACTGATCGTTTAACATCTTTTTGATATTTCTATCATCGAAGGGCATAGCATTATTCACCATCACATACAGGCAAACACCCAAACTCCAGATATCAGACAGTTTTGGATTATAAGGCTTTCCAGCAATAATTTCGGGTGCAACGTAGGCTGCACTACCACAGTAAGTTTTGCTGAATAATATCTTTTGAGTGGATAAATACTGGCATTGTCGAGCAAAACCAAAGTCCGCTACTTTGGCATTCATATGGCCATCGAGCAGAATGTTCTCGCATTTGAGATCTCTGTGAGCGATGTTTCTATCGTGGCAATAAATAATCGCTTCAGTTATTTGAATAAACCATTTCTTAGCTAATGATTCTGGCAAAGCGCCGTAATCTTGCACATATGTGGTAAGATCACCATTTAGTGCCAGTTCCATAAATATGTAAGTTTTATTTTTTAAATGAAATATCGAATAGACTTGAATTATGTTGCAATGGTTCAGCAATGGAAGAATTTTAAGCTCTCTAGGTAAAAACTTTTCAATGAATATTTTCGGTGCTTTCGATCGAGTTATGATCTTCACAGCCATTCTTGTAACAGAAGAGTTTGTTCTTCTCTCGGCTAGTCTTACAGTAGAGAAAGATCCAGAATCGATTTTTCTGCCCAAGAAAAATCCGCGATATTTCAATATCTCTTCGTCATCGTGAGCACTTTGTCTGTGAATTATAGTGTGATGAGAATCTTTGCTTTTATTTTCTTGATTACTCATTTTCTCGGATAAATGTCTTCCTGCTGTAATCTATTTATTATATATTAAGAATTTCAGCGATGTCTTACAATCATTTGAATTATTTATAACCGAATTTGTATCAAACAATATGATGTATTGTTTTGAAATTGATGGAACTAAATATTATCATCACAAAAATATTTGTAATAATTATAATTTTTTATTTTTAATTTTTATATCGTTTTACTTGTTTATAGAATATAACATATATAATAGCATGAAAAAGTAATTTAAAATATAAGTTTCTTCCTAACTAAAGATACGAAAAGTTTAGAATAACTTTCTATATCCATGGATTACCAAATTATAGTGTCCAATTTGATTACGCACCATAGAAAAATTAATGTAATTTTAGATTATATAAAATTTTCTGCTTCCTAGTTGCATTAATCTAAATAAAAATGATTATTTGCGAAAGTTTGTGATGTAATAAAATGAATGAAACCGTTTTTAAGTCAGTTCGGCGAATAGATCGTAAAATGAGCAGAATAGCAACTGTGCCTCAACCTATAACGCAGAACTATGTTAACTGTCACTATTTCATACAACTATTTAATTAGTTCTTATGTCATTAAAGTTCTGCGAAGGACAGTTGACGTAGTTCTACGTTGTAAGTTGCAACATAATTGCTATTGTGCCCCGTATTTTTATTCAGATTAAGTATGAGTAAAACTTAAATCTATTCTGTAAATTAAAAGCAAAAATCCAATTAATTTACAAAATAAAGATTTTCTTTCTGTAATGAGGTCTATTAAATGATCTTATAGGGAATTATATTCGAAAATAAGTTTGAAAAAATAAGATAAATTTGTATTTTTTGGAAAGGTATTTTGGCAATTGGGAATTAGCATTAATGCGAATTTCCGATTGCAACACATCTTTCCACAATTGCCTTCACGTCCTCCATAATTCGGTTGACATCTCCTGAGGAAGGGTCAGCCGAATTGTGAAGGACGAGGATTGATTGGCCGGGCCCTATGATAAACATTCTCAAGGAATGGGACCAGAGACTCGAATCCCGTTCAGTGTGGAAAGTCGAAACGTTTCCACGTGGCCAATCCTGAAAGTTGAATTATGTTATTTAAGCCATCATACCATACTTAGGATATTCTATACCTGACGAAGTCCACTTCTAGAGCCATCCATTCTAGAGCCACAGGCAGGCCAACATCTATGGTGGGATCAATTAAAAGGTTGAAAGATGGGGTTCGTCGGGCCAGGCCTGGACCCCGGCCCGGTTTCTCCTGAAAACTAGAGGTGTGGGATCCGGATTTCAATTGGGTCATCCAAGATGATAAGCGAATCTTTACTACGGGCCATCCGACCGACACCACCTTAGAAATTCCGATTCAATTCTGATTTCTATATTTCCAGTTTTTTAGGAAGAGGTCCGGACTCGGCAGTTCAATCCGAATGGGATTGAACAGCCTAGCCCACTCATGATGGAGTTCAACCTTCCGGTTGACTCCATCATGAGTGATAGCCATTCTGTAATCGAATCTGAAAATGGCTGCTGCCAAAAATTCCCTTGTGAGATTCAATGGCATAACTAAAATTTAATCTAATCATATTCATCAGTCGGATTGTCGCGTGGAAACTCTTCGGCTTTCCCCTAGAATACTCGAATTTGATTCCGAGTCCCATCCTTTGAATAATTTATACAGAGACTAGTCAACATTAATCCCTGCCTTTATACTACAGTCGATCCTTTCACGAAGTGAGTGAAGTTTTGTAGGCATGAATTCGTCTGCCCAACCTCCTTGGTCTTGCCACTTACGTTAGTAATCATATATCGATCATAGTAATCAATGGATCTTGCCAACGGATTAGGAAGTGGCGCCATCTATTGGCAAAAATCTAATCTTATCGAGTCTAATTTCGTTAATTTTAGTTCCTTTCATCATTTCTTGAGACTGAAAAGTTTATTTTTACATTCTTTTTAAATATAAAAAGTTTTGCTTTGAAAATGTACCGATTCTCGAGATCTTTGATTTTTTTCGAGGAAATCAGATTCTGCATATAGCTCTCTGAGTGATTTTTCATATTCATATTCACTTTTCCATGCAGAAAAAATTGTCAGAATAAATTTATTTTAATAAGATTTGGGATAAATGGAATGTAAAGAAACATAAATAATATTTTTTTCGAGAATATAAATGTAAATAATATCGATAAATTAACCGATTTCCATATGTATAATTCATTTTATATAGTTTTAATAATATACAGTACTGTATTGATAAATAATTGCTAAGCGTGAATAATTAACTTAATGGATGAATTATTATGATTAATTATAAACTTGCAATAAAACACAATAAAATAAAGAATAATATTCTTACTTCTAAGAATCATAATATATCCGAAATCGAATATAAATAAAATACTGTATTAATTTATAATTATTTTAAAAGATTGCATTTGATAATCACAGATGTCGCCCTATTCTGTTTGTACTCGTGTTTGTAACTTTGTTTTAGCGTGTTTGTTTACAATTGCTGATTTCGTATTTGATGTTGGAGAGAATATTTAGGAGAAACGCAATTAAAATTTTATCAACTTTTATAAAGAGGTGAGATTTGAATAATTCTTTGATTTAAAAATTAAATAAGAACTTATGGGAACTTTGTATCGTTTATATCTATTTATGTCACAACAGTGAATAAAATAATTGTTATATTCTATGAAATATAGGATGATAATTTTATCCTAATTTCTAAACACTCAATCATCATAATTTTCTATTAATATGACTATAGCATAATATTTAGATGACTAATCTATGATCATGAAAATAGTATTACAAAATAACTTGACAAAATTTAATTAAATTTTGATAAAATGGGGTATTACATTTAAATGTATCAAACTGCCAATGCTATATTTAAATTTGCTTTTTATCATGGGACATACGGTCTCACGAAACTTATAATTAATGCATTCTTATGTGAAATCAGTTGATATATTGCTTATTCTTCAGATTCTGTTAGCATCATTTTTTATTCTTAATTCATTCGCATATATCTTTAGTTTATATCCACAATTCTTTTTAATTTTTAATAAAAAGAACTGCCGATTTGTTTTTTTTCAATGTGTGACAGTTGAATATTTATTATCGAAAAACTTTGTTGGAGAATTCGCGATTCACTTGTATAGTTGTTATCAATACGTACATAAAAACAATGAATGCAATTTTAGAAAAGTGTAAATAAATTATGATTAAAAAAACGAAAGTAAATAGAATCGAAAGTACATTCAAATTCAACATTATATGCGATTTATTAAAACAAAAATACCGATTAAAATTTCTTAAAATATGCAAATGCTTTTTTAACATACATAACTGATAATTCAAGATATGACGTATAAAGTGGCCGAATTATCAGAGAGTAAGGAATATTGTGTGTAGAAAGTTCTCACTAATTCCTAAACACTCAATCATCATAATTTTCTATTAATATGACTATAGCATAATATTTAGATGACTAATCTATGATCATAAAAATAGTATTACAAAAAAACTTGACAAAAGTACCTTTATATTGATTCTGAAAATTTTTTCAAGAATTTATTCAATTGATTTTATTTTTTCCTTTATATTTAATAAAATCAATTTTATTTTTTCCAGAATTTTTATAATATTTGCAAAAAAAAATGAAATACTGTATTTTTAATGTTAAGTTGCATGACTTTCCAACAGACTGAAGTTAATAATAAATGGTATACTCTTGATTATTCAAGCTAATGAAGAGGAAGTTATGTCTGAATAATTGGAAAAAAGCAGAGATAAACAACATTTTTGTTCTTATTGTATTTTATAAATATATATGGATAACTTAATGTATATGTAATATGCATATATAAGTTAATTCTAAATATTTTTTTCTTTTTTGTGAATCCTTAAGATTTATATATGTAACAGTATACATAGATCTTAATTTATGAATGAAGTTTTCTCACAACTATTATACTCAAAATACATTGATTCATGAAATGTCAATGCAGAACAATACTGTGCTAAGACTGATGTGCTTGCTAATTTCTTATTTATTGTTATCATCTTTCTATTGGAGTTGATTCCCAACAGAAAAATATCCACATCACTCATATATTGAAAGCCTACTTCCTGTAAATCATAATCAAGAATTCTATGTCAATATATTCAAAATCTTGTAAGTTTTTCATTAAATATTTACCTCAGCTATTATATATATACTATATTTCTTTAGACAGAAATTGGGAATGAAAGTTATTTATATAAGTTGGTAAAACCAGAAGGCATTTCTGCTTTGCAACAGTCATTTTAATTTTTTCTGATTTTATAGCAGATGCTGGAGTTTTTGCTACAACCCAGTTGTACTGTATTATATAGCCAAGTATGTGGATTGAAATACTGTTTTATGAATCTTTAACATTTTTTTATTGCAATTAAGGTTCATATTTGCCATTTTGTTGAGCTGCCTTATTTGAAAAACTTGCAAACCTAAAAATTCATAAACCAAGAACTTATATATTTATAATAGATAATTTGATGAATCAAGCAAATCAAAACAAACTAAAAAAAACTAAAATATTATCATGTACAGTTAATCTGCACATGATTAAGAACACACTATACAGGGTGAGTTTTTTATCTTGAGACAACAAAATTCCCCAAAACCAATACCTGAAGCTATGGAGAGAAGTAAAGTGATGCACCGAAAACAACTACCCTGATAGTGAGAGGTGAGGGGATTCATTGAAATCAAGCACCCCAAAGGGAACAGTAAACTACTACGTCCATGTTGTTACTCCTGGGTAGTACTAAAAGTAGTGAATGCTTTTAAAGATCAAAGTAATAAGGTTATTAAAAAATGTGATAAAAATTATGGTTTCCCGTTGGAAAAATCTTTTGACCTGAAAATAATCTTGACCTTTGACCTAAACCAATGTCAAGGGTATATCCGATTGTGAAATTTTCACTCTTTCTGCCGGAGTCAAAAGTAGGTCTTCCCATTTAAAAAAACTGACTTGACCCTCAAATTACATTGAAGGAAAAGTATGTCTTCCCTTTAAAAAAACCGACTTGACCTTCAAATGACGTTAAAGGTCAAGGGTCACATTCAAGGTCATCAATTGATTGCCCCTTCGAAACCCTACAACTTTTTCCAAAATAATGAGATCCAATTAAGATATTTTGTTGTCTGAAGATAAAAAAAAACCCTGTATATCACATGGAAATACTAATTTCACAACTTTCACATCATCAAAACATAATGTTAAAATATAGCCTGACAATCTGGTGAATCAAAATATGTGTATCAATTTTTTATTCAAAATATATTTTATGGCTAATTCAAATGATAGAAAATTGTTGAGAAAAGTTTAGGTCTGTATATATCAAGCAAAGAAACTTGTTATAAGTTAATAAACAAAATATCAGCCAAGTAACCTAACATTACAAATTAATTTAAAAATATCTGAAATTAATGATTAAATTAAATTTAGCTAGTGTTAATTATTAGTCAATAGATGGAGCCACATTAATTAATTTAATCATTAATTTCATTTATTTCTAAATTAATTTGTAATACTAGGGTTATTTTGCTGACATTTGGTTATTGTTTGTTTGGACCCTTTTTTCATAGTTGTTTTTGTGTAGCATTATTTATTAAAGTTGCAAGGACACACACAAAAAAACATCTAAACTAACATTTTATAATTTTTAGTCACATATATAGAAAAGTATGATGGTGAATTATAATTAAAATATTTTTATTTAATAAATTAATAGTCTGAATTAACACATATTACTCCTGTTCTTATAAGCTGATTAGTTCTTGAATTGCCATTGTAATTTGAAAACATATTTTCAACAATTTTTCTATATTAAAAATGGAAATTCCAGTCATGATAACCCCATTTTTAACTCAAATATATAAATATTTGAGTTATAAAAGAATATTAATGAATTCTTTCTGTAATTGAAGTGGGCTAATAAAGCTAAAAGTACTTTTACAGTATTTATAGTGTAATTTCTCTTTTTTTAATTAGGATTTAATGTTTCCTATCATTGAGCTGTGCCTATTCTCCTAGATAACTCAAATAATATTAAAATTGATTAGGAAATGGGAAAATGTATGTTAATTAATATTTTATTTAGAGTTTATAAACATTTATTATCTAAAATCAACAGAAAATCAAATACAGTGGATGATCGGTTAATGAACAGTTCAGATAACAAACACTTTTTCGAAAGATTTTTATGTTCGGTTAACAAACACATGTTCGGATAACAAACACTTTACAGAACAAACTGGTGGGACCTGCGGATTGTCGGAATGACAGGTCAGCGCAATGGCTGCATGGTAAAGCTGCGGCTTAACATTCTGGAGGATCTGGGGGTCCCACTCCTCCAATTTTTCAGGAGGAATCTGGGCCTGGCCCGTTGAAACTCATCCTTCAATCTTCTGGTTGACCCCATCATGGGTATTTGGTCAGCCTGTGATGATGGCAGTGTTATCATGGGTGTTGGTCAGCCTGTGATGATGGTGGCTCTATAAGTAGCCATCATGGGTGTTGGTCAGCCTGTGATGATGGTGGCTCTATAAGTGACCACTCGCCAGTTAAAATATTCCATGAGGATAGTTCGGATTAACTAACCTAACGGAATGACAGGCTTAGGCCTTGTGGATATTTCGGCTTAACTAATCTAATGGAATGACAGGCTTAGGCCTTGCGTGTTTATGAGCCTGTGATGATGGCGGCTCTCAATAAATGGCCGCCTCCAGATAAAAATATTCCATGAGGCTATTTCGGCTTAACTAACCTAACAGAATGACAGGCTTAGACCTTGCGCGTTCGTGGACTTATGGGTAAAAGTGGGTTCACACTTACTGACTCGACTGACCGATCGATTCGAGCCAGACCAATCACATTACACCGCCAATTGTTGTTGCTATGGAATCATGACGTAGAATTGTTCAAGTTGGTCGTAGTATGAACCCACCTTAAGGATGGAAGAACAGTAGTTTTTCCCGATTAAAATTAACTTGGAGACAACGTAAAACAAATCAAAGATTTATTAAAGAAGTAAGAGAGAGATTTTACAATGTTTTGGTCTTAGAATAGCACCCATACCAGGTTGAGATCAAGAGGCTTGGGGACCTCTACCACGACAATGCTTAAAAGCATTGTCCTGGTAGAGTCCGAAAAATCCTGAAGAAGAGAAGAAAAGCGTTGATTATTGGACAGATTCTTTATCAGAAAATAAACATATAAATGAAAATGCATGACTATGTATGTATATATTATTGTTATTACATATAAATAAACGTAGTAAGAAATTACATAATATATTATTGTTATTACATATAAATAAACATAGTAAGAAATTATATAAATTTTTATTTATGTTTTTTGGGTCTCTGGAACGAATTACTCAAATTCCCATAAAAATCTATGGTAGAGTCTCCAGAACGAATTAATTAAATTCCCATAAAAACCTATGGTAAATCAGGATCTCCAGAATGAATTAATCAAATTCCCATAAAAACCTATGATAAATCAATGATCAGTTAATGAACAATTCGGATAACGAACATTGTCTTGGAACGGATTATGTTTGTTAACCGATCACCCACTGTAATCAATATGATAGTAATACCATAAAATACATTTGTATTCTTAAGTATTAATAATATAGACTGCTAAAAAGTTAACAGCAAAAAGAAAATATAGTTTTGATTTCATTTAATTTTACTTCATATAAAAATTCTTATTTTTAAGATGCACTTCCAACATATAGCAAATAAAAATTTTTAATTTAGTGAAATATTTAATAATAAATCTTCAATGATGTTATAATTCTAATAGATAAACTTAGCAGTATAACATCAATTCTAAAAAGAAAAATTCCGTTAGATGAATGTTAAAAACTCTGCTAAAAACTGCATACCAACATGCAACTAAATTTATATCATAATATGCTAATTGCTATCAGCACTGTTTAATAGAATTAATTAAGTTATAGAAGACTGGAACTTCATATGTTGGATGCTAGAGACTTTTGATCATATTTTCACTGTTAAATGAATTTTATCTTAATTCTTGTTTAGAAATTATGGTAAGTGTTAGTTCTAGTAATAAAAAATTTTGATTAATGTTTTTATATTTCAATCTTCATATGGAATTTAATTTATATTTGGAAATTTCATATTATATAATTAGAGTTAGACTTACTGATATAATTTATGCAATTTCATTTTCAGCAGGAAAATGACTCAAAATAATAATTTGGTACGTGAATGGACCATCTTTGAAAATGAATGTATTATTGCTTCTCTACATTCATCACCATGTACTACAGGTGTTACTCTGATTGAATCAAAAAATCAATCAATCTTAGATATTTTTGCTCTTCCAGTTCAAGAATTTGTACAACTAATGCTTCATGTTCAGCATGTATCTAATGTTCTCTGTGATCGACTTAATGTGCAAAGATGTGCACTTATTACTGAACCACAAGATAAACAACTAACAAAAATTCTTCTGATTCCACTTCATGGTCTCTCAGATATGTGGAAACCATGTATCTGTTCTGAGCCAGAATTTAATTTCTGTTATCCTGGATATTGTTCTTCCAAGAATGGACCTAAAGCCTCAGATGATGATTTGAATGAAATACAAAATAAAATCAGAAAAAAGTTAGGGTCTCAAGATATAAATTTCAATTTTTATGGAAATCCAGATGATGATAATCTTTTTGCAAGAATTGTAAAAGGTGAGGAGAAGGCTCAATGGCGAGTATGGGAAAATGATAATCATGTTGCTTTCCTTACTCCATTTCCAAATACACCAGGATTTACAGTTCTTGTTCCAAGAAAACATTTGGAAAGTAACATTTTTGCTCTTGAAAAAGAAGATTTTGAAAAACTGATGAGTGCTACATATGAAGTTTCATGTTTATTAAAAGATGCTTTGAATGCTGAATCATGTGCAATGATATTAGAAGGATATGAAATAAATTATGCACATGTGAAATTAATTCCCATTTTAAATAATAAAAATAGATTAAAAAACATAAAACAGACTGAATTTCAACATAATTATGCTGGATATGTTACATCTCTGGATGGCCCAAAAGCAAATGTTAATGATTTAAAAATAATCCACAATAAAATTATTACATAATTTTATTGAAAATATATATATATA
>AYEL01064831.1:0-10962 GCA_000484575.1 Olivierus martensii | reverse complement strand
AAAAATAAAAATCCTTCTGCTACTCAGCAATTTATTTCTGATCATCTTTAATTAAATGAAACAATGTCATTCTAGTCTATACATGTTTTCTCACATGTTACCATAAACCCTCCATAAACCGCCACCCTCCTTTACCGTCAGAGAGGACCTTCAATCCGATGGTGGCGGCTTAAAGAGGTTTGACTGTATAAACACATTAGATGTAGAGCATTTAATCTCTCTAAACATGCAGAGATCAGTGATATGGAAATGTTTGGAAAAGACATGGCGGCTAATCCTCGTATAGCCACTCTCTGCTTGTAGGCTCTCTACCTACAAACGATCTTTCACGCCATCTATAAAGTTTAGTGCATTTCTGGTTGTTGATTTTCATAATTAACTTTCATAATTTTCATAATTAAACTCTTTGTAACTTTCAAGTTTGAATTTTCTTCTCTCTCGCTTAGTTACAAGTTATAGTTTACAACTTTTCTAATTATTCTATAGAGGCATTGCAACCGCTGTAATCAGATCGGGCATTCCTTCCTTATTGAACTTGATATAAAGGTGTACACAGAAGATCTTTCCTTCCTCGATAATTGGGATGCTTACGGATTTAAATAGGAACCCTATATAATTTTCTTAAATTATTATTATGTAAAGAATTTCTAGCAGAAAAGAATAACAATGGAAAAATTTGACATTTTTAAATGCCTTTTCCAATTGTTAACCGATTAATTAGTGACGGAGCCATTTCTGATTGAATATCTAGAACAGTGTTTCCCAACTTAAGGCGCACGCACCACAAGGGCAATTTGATTTTTCAGGGGGCAATTCGAGAATGAGTTATTAACAATGAATTTTTTTTCATTTCTTTTGGTTTCATTATGTCCACAGTATATAAATATATATTGTAACATACTCATTTTTAAAATCAGAATGTACATGACAGTTGTGAAACTTTATTTGCTGTTTTTTCATATTAATTTATATTATTATTATGCTTAACAATTTTTAGTGATTTCTTCCTCAGTACTTCAACTGTCCTTTCCTAATTTTATTTTTCTCTTTCATGGATGTCATATTTTTGGAAGTCTGTTTAGACCAAGTTAATAGCCTTTTATGCTTTCTCTACATGAAGAGGAGTTCACTTTTCAATAAAAAAATTATATGTCAGAGGCGGTCATCGGGATTTTAAAGTTGCTTAGATGGGGCATGGCCAAAAAAGGTTGGGAATCACTGATCTAAAACGAGAATTGATGTGCTGGGCCCAGACTTCCATATAAAATTTCTAATGGATTGGATCCATAAACGATCTCCGGATAATGATATTCAGAACAATTTCAGGTAGTCAACCTGCCAACACTTCAGTGAATTATGAACAGCTAAATGATGCTTCTTAACATGATTCAGAATCGAAACTACACATCTTGTGAAATAAATTGAGAGTCTGGGATCAACATTCTGTTTACGGTTCTCTATAATCTATAATATAGGCTAAATCCCAAAAATCAAGTTTAGGCAGCATATAGTTGATACTGAAATTATCTTCTCTGCTCAGTAACTAACAATGATTTGAAATTGTTCTTAACAATACCTATATACTAACAAAATTAATTTGAATGAAACTCATATTATGCTTTTAATATTTCGGGGGAATAGCCACAAATATTGTAAAACATTTTATATCCTTTAAAGTTCTAGTCGGCTCATATTATGCTTTTAATATTTCGGGGGAATAGCCACAAATATTGTAAAACATTTTATATCTTTAAAAGTTCTAGTCGGCTGGATTGGCTGCGTGGAAACGCTTTGGCTTTTCACTCTGGAGGACCCAGTGGATTGGCTACGTGGAAACGCTTCGGCTTTCCACTCTGGAGGACCCGGGTTCGAATCTCGGGTCCCACTCCTTGAAAATATTTATCATGGGGTCCGGGCCCAGCCCGTCGATCCCCTGGCCGGATTGGCCGCGTAGAAACGCTTCAGCTTTCCACTCTGGAGGACCCGGGTCCCACCCCTTGAAAATATTTATCATGGGGTCCGGGCCCGGTCCAAGTGGAAACGCTTCGGCTTTCCACTCTGGAGGACCCGGGTTCGAGCCTCTGCCTATCTAGTTGATCCTATTCTCACGCGGATTCCGCGTGAGGACTCAAAACGTTTCGGCTTTCCACTCTGGAGGACCCGGGTTCGAGTCTCGGGTTCCACTCTGGAGGACCCGGGTTCGAATCTCGGATCCCACCCCTTGAAAATATTTATCATAGGGTCTGGGTCCGGCCCGTCGATCCCCGTCCATATCCAATTAGTTTAATAGTGTTTATTAATCTATCAAGTATGAAACGACGGTTCCATTAAGAACATTCTATTATGCTTTTTCCATTAGCCATCACTTTTATTGATAGAAATGAATTTTAATGGAGAAAACCTAAACGTTTAACGTGATATCGATTTACAATATTTTATTCAGTTATCGATTAATAAACAATCCGAATATCCGAACAATTTATCCGATATTAAAACGTTTAACTTTTATTTTTAGAAGAGTATAAAATATTAAAAATAATTTTCTCATTATAGTAAAAAGTATTCTTATCTAGTTAATAAATCTGACAAAGAATAAAATTAATTTCACTAATTGATAGTGATTTGTGATTTTTAATATGTATATTTATTATTTAATTCATATTTCTATGCAAAAAAACTCATTATTTGTACAAAATTAACATTAAAATGATGAAAAGTAGAAAGGAAGCATTAGCAATCTTTTTCTTCAGTTTATCATTCTATAAAAAGGAATAAGTTAATACATACACAATACTTCTTATTAATAACTAGAAAAAAATTATTGTGAAATTCAATATTGCTGTTAAAACCGATTTTAATAAATAAATTTAATTATGATCAATCAAAATTCTGATTTTGATTTTTCTATGAATTAAATTCGTGAAATTAACTGAATAAACTTTCAAAATACTGTACCATAAAATATGGTGTTCGCTTAGAGCAGCCTTCTTAACCTTGTTTAGAATTAACCGTGAGGCAGTAATAGGCAACAGTTAAGCAAACATCATTGAAGAGCGGTTTAAAAATATTTGCTGCCTTAATCGAAATAACATTAATAATCCGTTAATGGAAAATCCCGTTATATTTTAAATCATTTTACTATTATTAATCTTACATTCAAGTAGTTCTGCTATATTCTATTATTTAAGGAACTGTTTCTGATTACCTACATCTTTGAGTTAATACAGATTTTATTTTCGAACAATCCGTGTATATCATTAGAAATGATTCAGTTTCATCATGGATAACTTACTGTTCATGGTACTTCGTCCGTATATTAACGTTTCACGCATTGTCGGAATATTTATCGATCAACGAAAAGATTATTTATGGATTAAATCATTGATAATCCAAGGTTATTTTATTTTAATAATACAAGTCTTTGTGCTCTTTTCAGAAGAAATATTGGCATACTTCATTAATTCTGATGATATTTCTAAATTTTCTAGCATACCCCACATATGGGAAGTTATAAATAGAAACTCACGTTATCTCTTTTTTATATTAGAATATATTCCACTTATAATTTCTTGCTAATTGAATAAAAATGCCGCGATTATCAGAAAAGTTATAAATCTATTAAGTGAAAATGTTGAATCGTAGAAAAAGTATTTCCTAAACTGTTGTTCTGTCAAGATATAATGTTTGGATACTCTAGTATTATCGCTTTCATATTTTATTTTGGTTTATCATCAGTGTATTTATTCAGTAGGAACTATTATGGATGCCTTAATTCCTCTATTGTGGAATATTTCCATGTAAATCCAGAAGTATTTTATCTATAGATTTCGTAAAGCATATGACGGCAGCTAAATCATGTACTAATGTTTTGCTTTCTATAACAATACGTTTTTCTAGCATTTCCTTTAAAAATTACTCGAATGTTTCTATCAGATTAATACTTATACAAGTAATAAAAAACATAAAGCCTCTATTGTAAAACACTGTTATATAAACGCAAGAATCAATTTTATAAGAATAAGTTTTTTTAACAAAATGAATTATAAATGCATATCACTGCAGAAAATGAAAAAACTTTTAATTTTTGAGATTACTCGAATGTTTCTATCAGATTAATACTTATACAAGTAATAAAAAACATAAAGCCTCTGTTGTAAAACACTGTTATATAAACGCAAGAATCAGTTTTATAAGAATAAGTTTTTTTAATAAAATGAATTATAAATGCATATCGCTGCAGAAAATGAAAAAACTTTTAATTTTTGATTTTACTATGTATATGAGATAAAACTTTTATTAAAAGAATAAGCTTTAATATAAATATTTACCATTTTAAATATGTTAAAGGATATTATCTCTATTTAGTGCTGCATTAAAGAAAAAAAAAATTAATTACTATACATAAGTATTATAATTATAAACAGGGTGTCCTCCAATGATTAGGACAAACTTAAACTATGAATTTCATGCATCAAAATAATGAAAAATGTTTTTATAAACGTAGCCTCAAAACTGAGAAATAGTAGACTCGCTAGCTGGTAAACAGGTATCTTACTCGTTGCACCAATACCTCAATATATAAAGATGGTTAATAGCGAATCAGATCTAATAATAATAATTTGACCAGGAAATGTTACAGGGATTTACTCCTGCAGCAGTTATTGCAATATATTATAAAACATCTGTCAGGATAAGAAATTCTTCCACATGCACAATAATCCTCACATTTAACACTCTCAAGTACTCATTAAATTAATGAAGGATATCTACATTGCATAATCATACCATGAGTGCAAAACTGATTGAGCATGATGCAAAATATTGCGATGACAAAGGCAATTGTACTAAATCTGGCAAGGAAAATAAGAACGAAGAGAAATAAATTGTAGGACTATGTTGCTTAAATTGTTGAGGAGAACATCTTGCTCTATATAGAAGATGGAAAAAGGTAGTGATATTTTGAGTGAACCTTCGCCTGCACATTGATTCACCAAAATCTTTAGGAGTAGCCCAAGCTTTGCCTGTAAATTTCTGTTATCTAAAATCCAACTGATTCCATCACAGTGATGAGTACCTAAGGGAATCTGAAATACCCTGAGCACTTAATATTCAATAATAATTAGAAAATATCGAAAAAATCAACCTCCCACGGGATACCTAACCCAATGATGAAGTTTGCGACTATGCAGAAAGATGCAGAAGAATATTTTATACTAGACTCTTCTGAAAAAAAAAAGAGAAATGTAGGAGAAACAATTCCATACGTGTGTGTCATTCCAGAAGATATTCTCACTTTCAAATTCTGTAGAAAATTAAATCCTATTTTTAATTGAATATTTGCGAAAAACAGAATTTCGCAGAAATTTATTTCTCAGTAGCACGATACAATTACATTACTACAATTTATTTCTTTAAGCACTTCACCTAAAAATGTAATTATGAGTGACTCTTTATCCAGAAAGATATAATGTATGGTATTAAATAACCTAGATGCTTCAATTATTGAAATTTTCATATGATGATTATTTATTCATCATTTTTGCATAATTATTAATGGAATCAATATAATTATGATAATTTTATAAATTACATTTTTTCTTACAGGCAAAAAAAAATGTAAATGCCATAAATTCAATATTTTGTTGAGATTTGACACTGGGAAATGAACGATTGTGATTAATTTCCATGTAGCTAAAAGTATAGCTGCATATGAAATACAACAAAAATTAAAATGATTATTTTAACATAATTCTGAGAATAAAAACGAATTTATTAAATTCAAATGCATGTTTAAGACGATTTTTTTAACAATATAACTGAAATAATTTGAGTTATGTAATTGAAAACCACCTGAAATTAAAATATAATCTGTAATTAATGTTGAATAGTTTTCATAAATATTAATATCTGCAATAAAAGAATGACCTTTAAAACAGATTTTTTGGTGAAGTAAAAGAAATTTTTGCTTCTAAATCCTACAATATTCTTTCTCAAATACAACATCACTTGATACTGGAAGAAAATTTAGTTAAAAGAATGAAATTCGAAATTTTATCAAAACTGAAAAACTTACATTTTTCTGATTCCTATCAGTCTGGAAGTAGATATCCAAAATGGTTGAAACAAATCTTCGCATCTGAATAAAAATCAATATTAATTAATACATATACCGAATTATTAAAACAAATCATTTATTCCATCTACTGGGATCAAATAAGAGTAAAAATAATAAAAACTTACACTCGAAGGAATTTTCGTCAGCAACAAAATATAATTTAAAAATACGATTTGTAACCAGGAATAGAAAATATGTGTAGAAAGTAGTTTAAAAAAGGTGTAGAAAATAAGATATATACGAAATGAATGCTTGTTCCTGGAATTGCAACAACTGTAATGAACAAATGTAGATTCTGAAAAATTTTATCCATTATTATTGTAAAACGGATAACTGCAGACAGTTCGCGTAGTAATATTTTGCTGTCTATAATAATGCCATTCTCTAATTTCTCCTTTACAAATGCTATTCATTAAATGAATGTTGAGATAAGTGAGAATGCAAAGGAATCCTCCACTATAAGAAGCAACAGTACTTGCAATGATAGCGAAACTAATCAAATGAAAGATACAGAAATATTCCACAAGTAAGGAATTAATGCACCCGTAATAGCTCCTACTAAACAGATAAACTGATGAGAAACCAAATGAGAATACGAAGGCTAAAATACTACAGTATCCAAAGAATATGTCTTGACAGAACAATAGCTTGGGAATTATTTTTTCTACGCATTCAACATATTCACTTAGTAGATTGAAAACTTTTATTATAAACATGGCATTTTTATTCAATAAAAAAGAATTTACAAATGGAATATGTGCTAGAATAACTAATAGATAACGTGAATTTCTGTTTATAACATCCCATATTTGGGGTATGCCACAAAATTTAGAAATATCATCAGAATTAATGAAGTATGCCAATATTTCTTCGGGAAAGATAAAAAAGACTATTATTATTAAAAGAAAATATTCTTGGATTATCAATGATTTAATCCATAATAAATCTTTTCGTTGTTCGATAAATATTCCGAAAATGCGTAAAACATTAATGTACGGGCGAAGTACCAGTAATAGTAAGTTAGCCATGATGTATTCAAGGATTTCTGCTGATATACACGAAATGTTCGAAGGTAAAGATCGTATCTAACTGAAAGGTGTAGACTGTATGAAACAGTAACTTACCTAATATAGCAGGTTTACGTGACTAACTAATGTAAGATAAATAATTTTAAGTAATAAAATTTCTAATATAATGGAATTTTTCCATTATCATTATCAATTCATTTATTTTTTGTTCGATTAATGACGCAAATTTTGTAAGCCATTATTGAATTATGATTGCCTAACCGTGATAAATTCTAAACAAGGTAAAGAAGGCCGATCTGAGTAAAATTTATATTTCAAGTGTTTTCAGCGATTGTTCAGTTAGACTCACGTTTTTAATTCAAAAAAATAATAAAATCACAAATTTGACTGATTATATAAATTTATTTTATAAAACGGCAAAGAAATCTATTTAAACTGCAATATCGAGTTTCAAATAAAATATTCCAATTTGGAATATTTATATATATTATTTATTTTTGTTTACAAATTTTCTAACTTCTTACGAAAAACGTAGTTTTGAAAAAAAATTGCTAATACTTCCTATTTTCCTACATTTTAATGTTAATTTTGAATGAAAGATGAATTTATATTTAAAACAATCAATTAAATAATAAATAAACATATCAAAAATCACCTATTTACATTAATATTAAAAATAAAATTAATGTTTTTCTATTGTTATCAGTAGGAGTGGGATGACCATATATATTTATAGACCATGGTCTTAACAGTGGTAAAGACCACTGTTAGGCTTAATAATGATTGATGGAATAGAATTACCTTAACACTACTTAGTAACAGTACAATGATGGAACCAACCATAAAAGTCTCTGAAATAATCTTGTAGATTGTAAGCATTTTTCAACACTTGAAATTAAATATGGCATTTTCATATTTAGATAGAAGGAGATGAAAAAAATCAAAACTGTAAATTTATAGTTAAAACTGAATTAATGACCAATGAAACCTTTTATGCTCACATCTACTATTTTTGCTAATGAATCAATATTACTGACTGAAGTAGGAGAAACAGTGCAGAATGATAACAGATAAGTGAGTTTAAGATCAGACTAGTTTGTGTGCTGTAACATTTCCATTTCACATTTTCCTTATCAATCCAATTTACTTCAATGACACCAAAGATGTTTTCATAGGGGAGAAAAACTATAAAATAAGCAAGTAAAGGCTATTCCTTTTAAATAAATCAATATAAAATATTTATATTTTTGAAGATGGGTTAAATCTGTCATTATATAAATAATAGATTTAATTCATTTTCAAAAATATTTATGAAATTCAACTATATATACAAGGTAGAGAAAAACTATTTGTAAAAAATTTTTTAAAAATAGTTTTAAAAAATTTGGAAGGTGACAGATGGAACCAAAAGAGATATTTTAAGATAAAAAACAAAGGGCCAGAAATGTGTAATTACTTCACTAGAGACCTAAGTTTTTTAAAAAAATGCCATAGGCAACTTCACTGGCATCTATGGAGTGAAGTTTGTTACATATCTGTATGAATGCCTTTCTGCAGATTAAATTTGCTACCCCTCTTTGACAGTTCCACAGAGGACAGAACATAATTATCAGCAAATGTTTTTGTAGTTATTAAACACACTGTTTCTTGGGACGCTATCATTGTAAGAATGGAATGCTTTATGTGGAAGGAAATGGGAGACATGCACTTAGCATATACGGCAGAAGGCAATTCATTTGCAGCTCAAAGATTTAATGCAGAAAGATCTAAAAATAAGAACATTGCATATTGTATCACCTGCAACATGCTAAAGAAGTTATCTCCACAGCAATTGATATTATAGAACTTGCACCCCTAGTGAAATAATAATGTATTTCTAATCCATGATTTCCTATATTAAAAATGTCTTTTTTGGTCTGATCTATCATTTCTCAAATTTTTAAAAAATAATTTCTGTATAATAATCGTTATATCCTTATAATTAAATAAACAGATTACAGGTACTCTCATATAACTTAGTACAGTGGTGCCTCGCAATTCAACACTAATCCGTGGCCGAAGTAATGTCAAATTGAGAAATTGTCGAATTGCGGAACAATATTTCCCATATAAAACAATGTAAAATAGATTAATTCGTTATCAGTCCCCATCCCACTCCCCTAATGGGTGAGGTGAAAGAGATACACTATATTATTTACTTTATTATGTGTTTTATTATTGTATAACACACTAAATTACTAAAAACTCTATTTTATACACAACACACAATTTATTAGCCCTTGGATGTTGGAATGAAGTCTTCCAGCAGACACTGTAGCACCCATAATCTTTTCTCTCTGTTGCAAAACATTGCCACAGTTGTCCTAGGAATGCCATACTCGAGATACATTTTAATTGTTCTACCTTTCTGCACTTTATCTACAATTTTTTTTTGTCTCTTTGCTCAATCTAGTGTTCTTCTTTTCGGAATTATTCCTCTGTTCAGTTCTCTTTGAATCCATCCTTACATTTCACTCAAAAATAATAATAATTACAAATTTTTTACCTTCTGAAAAATGTAGAATTGAAAATTAGCACAAACAACACGGGCAAACACCAAAGTAGTCCAAAAAGAATTGACGAATAACAAATGACATCACACAATTCCATGCATGCGCATGCACCAACCCGCAAAACTCAAATGTCGAATTGCGAGACCAACGAGTTGAGGGACATCGAATTGCGAGACACCAGTGTAGATTGATTCCTATAAAAATGCAAGTAGTGCAAAACTATGTTATACAGGATTAAAAATCAATACAAAAAAAAGGTATTATATTCTAAAAACTGAAAATATATATTATTTTATTTTTATAACTAATAGAAACTTAATTTATATTAAAAGTAGTAATAACTGAACAACTGTCTTACAAATTGTGACACATATATGCAGGGCTGTCGAGAGGGGGTGAAATCCGAGACTTTTATCACAGGCCTGGCATCAAAAAGAGCCTGACTGTTGACCCCGATGTGTCACATAACATTTGCATGCTGCCTCAAGAGTGTACTAGCTACCACCCAAAGCAGTTGTGCCAAAATAAACAATTTTATATATACTGTATAATACTATTTTGATAGACTGTTTTAAAATTTTTATTCATCCCTCATCAAAGTTTTTTAAAATTTTACGCCTCATCTCAGATGAGGCAAAAAAAATTTAAAAACCTTTGATGAAAAAATTTAAAAATTCTCTTTTTATTTAATGTTTGTATTTTGTATCAGTGTTGCAGAGTCGGAGTCGAAGTCGGGGAGTCGGAGGTTTTTGGGTGGAGTCGGAGTCGGATTTTTAAATTGCCCGGAGTCGGGAGTCAGAGTCAGATTTTTAAACTGCCCAGAGTCAGGAGTCAGAAAAAAACAAACGACTCCCGACTTTTTAAGTCCCTATTTACCTAGAACTAAAGCTATATATATCATTTCTAACTGTTTATGGCTAATGATAGTAAATTATGAATAATATCAATTATCTAAATTTATGAAAAGGCCCCTATAGTGTAATTAGTTGATTTATGAGTCTCAACTCTAACAAGGGGAGGTTCAGACATTCAGGTCACCGATTTTTTTGAAATTTTGCACACCCGTAGTAGTCCCCTAGGACAATATAATGTGTGAGTAATAAAGTGCACTACTCCAGGATTGTTGAGAAAATCGCACAAGAAGTTTCGTATTGAGTTCATATAATCTAAAATTTAACTAAACTTCGAGTGTGTCAGTAGCGCAGTGATTGGAGTTTTGCTTTTTTAATTTCGTGATCGCTGGTTCAATTCTTAGCTTTGATAATTT